>JAODPA010062145.1:0-11118 GCA_025585075.1 Nepenthes mirabilis | reverse complement strand
ACTAATTTATTAGTAAGTAGTTTATATATATTTGCTTGTTAGGTAAAGCCACAATTTTATGCATAAAATGGAGTATACATGGAGCATGAGCATAACAACTCTTTAGAAGATTTGCCAGTCAATTGAATGGGCCACGTTACCACTTCGTGTGGGCTTACCCAGGATATATCGGCCCAATAATGAGTAATCTATTTCAAGTAATATTCAAGAAATATGGGCTTGGGCCTCAGCCAACATCTAAAGCCGGCACTTTGCGGGCCTGAAGAGAGAATTTGTCAAAAAGACCCATCGTGAATACATAACGGATGCACTTTTGGGTGGGTTCCCCTACAAAATATTTGGAAAATTTATAATTATAACGGATATTATAGATATTTTTGGAATATTTTGAAAAATTAATATTGAATTATAACTTAATAAAAAATCTAAAGTAGCTTATGGAGTGGTTCGATAATATTTTAAGATACATCCTTCTGCCTCAACTTGTTGGACTGCTACTCTAAGACAGAGCGACGAGTGGCGACTGGTGATGATGATGAATTTCAATGGAAAAAGAAGGTATTCAAGAAGAAGTTCTTTATCGAAATGAAGAAGATGATCATCAAAGGAGAAAGTAGCCTCAGTTTTATTTATCACAGGTTAAATTACTTACTCAAACATGTGAAAAGATTTACTTCCTATGAATTAAAAAATGACCCTCTCAATATATGATGACTTATTTATTTGGGTAATATATTATCACTTATTAAAAAATAATATAACATGATGATATAATGATAATGTGTATTCCATTTATAGATGTTAATGCATCAATAAAAAGAGATAATATATGCTTGATGTGTATCTTAGATCTGGATTGGTATCCGCCTGATGTTGAGTCAATTTCTCAGACCTCTTTATTCGGATTCTACGTATCACAACAATTAAAACGAGACAGGAGGTATACGGGACTCACTCATTGTTATATATTATTTATCGTTCAAGTCGGTAATCTTTCTCTAAAAAAAATTGAAAGATTCCAGAAGGAAAAAAGTGGTTGAGTGAATGTGTAATTAATTAGATTTGGAGGACTTAACTCTGTTAATTTGATGAGTTCGGAAAGAGCCAATTCTTGACCCAAAAATCTCTCTTCTTCTGCTTAATTGAGGGTCTGTATTTATAATCTAAATGCCAATCAATATGTTCCTCCCTAAATTGGTGCAACTGTTGTTTGAAATATTATATTACATGAGTTCCAACCATTATTTTGATTTCACAATTGTCCAACGATTAATATTTGAAATTTATTTGATCGTTATCACCTGTTTTAATATGGCTGATCATCCATAAATTTTGCGTAACTGTTTATTAGGATTTAATATTAAATTTATTATTCTATCAGGTTATTAATTCCCTTAATCTCTAATGTCTCTAATCACCTGGTTATTTGGTCATTCAGTCAAGTATTTGTCTCGACTGATTTCTGAATTGGTTGTATACTAGTTTGAACAATTCAATTGTCTTGATACCTACATTTAAATTGATGACTTGTGAATTTAACGTTCTAACCAGGTTGTGCTAATTATATTTGGATCATACTTAACACTAACCCCTTATTATTAGAAATTAAATTTAAACTCCAAGTGTGTTAAAATGGAAAGCCCATTGGTTTGTCACCAAACCAACTGTACATACTGTCTCTGGAAGATTCTCATCGATGAATTAATCTTATCAATTAAATTTTGATTCTTTATCCTTTTCGAACGAGATTTTTGTAACTATTCTACTGGCGTTATTTTTTTTTTTTGAAATGTGTCGTTCTATTTCAACTATGAATTGAAGGCTTTTTTTTTTTAGTTTACTTAGCAATAAATGTGCATCCCTCCATATTGGTCGAGACACCGTTTAGACATTTTATCTTAATCATCCAATAAAAATCATGTTAGTTGAGCTTGAGGAGATATTTCACTCAAGTGCCTTTGCAACTTTCTGAAGACGTTTATAAAATTTGTTTTGGCTACCATCTTTTATATAAAAAAATATCATAGTTTTCCTCTTTTATGCAACATCCGAGGCCTTGGTGAGTCCTCTTTTGAGAACCCTCCCCCGATATCCCTTTTTCATTCTTTTATGGATAATCTAGGAGGTCAACTTTGCTCAAAAGGTATCGACTAGCTCTTTGTCTTTCGTTGCTTATTTCAAGACATTTTTAACACTACATGATAAGGGCGATCGACTAGATCGTACGTTTTGAGATGGTGGAGTGGAGCTTGCTAAACTTTAGATGCTGATGGGTCTCCCCTCTTTCCTTTTCTCTTCTTCCGATTTGTTCCGTCTGTCTTATAAGAACACGCCTTGGTGGCCAATGTATTAATGAGAGGAAGTTTTTATTTTTCACATTCATGTCACGGTATTTTAATTTGTTCATTTCATTGAACTTGTATTTCTCTTATTACGAATTGTAAGTTGATAGAAATTTAGATTAATAAAACTATCTAAATGAAAATTTTTCTACTATTTTTTAATATTTGAATATTTTTGTGATCATTGTCTAGAAAAAGAATCATTTATCTACCCTGAGAGCTAGTTTGTCTTCCAATGTTTCACTTTTGACTATCTAAATATCTAACAATTCAACTTTTCTAACAGCTCAATTCTGTAACAAATCTAACTTCCGGCAAATCTGAGCCCTCGAATAAATCAATATGAATTAACTGAACAGGTTTTTTTTTTTTTTCCCAATAAACTAAACCGTTGATATTTTATTTATTTCCTTTATTCGAGAATAATGATGCCAGCAGTATCATTATTTTTGTTGAGAAAATGACGTTTAGCGGCACCTTCATCATTTTTGGCAGGTAGCTCTTGTTAAACAAACGCTATATTTTGGTTTGGTTGCAGATGTAAGGTTGCGTCATTTTAACTAAGCTTGACTTTTTAACCTCTTCATCTTCTGATCAAATTCGTCTTTTAAAATCATGCCTTCCTTTCTCTGCTTCAATCCCTAGATCATTCTCTGTGCTTTACTCATCATTCATATCCCAAGATCTTTTAATTTTTGCATTAAATGGCTCCACGAAGTATTTCAAAGGGCATTGCTAACATTGTCTCATGCCCTACTGTGGACCTTGTGCGGGCCATATATGATAGGTATAATATCCTGCTTACTACTTTTCAAATTCCTTCATTTGTCAATAGGGCTTACTCTCTGAGACATGGCTTTACTACAGTCTACAATATTCATCTGAAGGATAGTTTTTGAATTCCTTTAACTGAAAAATTCATTAAAATTATAGAAGCATTGGAAATCCCAATTGATCACCATCATCAGAATGCCATATATATATTTTGTTGGGGACACTCTCTTGTGGCATTTATATCCGCGGACATGTGGAGGCAAATGGACGCGAACTTTTGGAGAGGGCCGAGAACATCCGTCCTTGGAGTGGCTGGAAAAATTGGATGAGGACTATTGTGGAGGAGTAGTGGCTAAAGAATCCGTCCGTAAACTAAAGCCTGAGAGGAGGCTGAAATAGTGGACAAGGACTTTGAAACCTAGGCGTTGACTTCCTCTATAGGCCTGTTATAGCCAGGTCGGTAGGTGGCCTGCTCTGATTGGAAAACTTAGGGGGCACCAATTCCCAAGCCTGCCACCCTGCACGCTGGGCGTGCGCCTGTTTTTGCAGAGCCAGGCGGCGTGGTCTTCCACCCTAGTGCCTAGGGTGGCTGGCTGCCCCCTAGGGTCAGTCCTCTATATATATGGACTGTTGGCCGGTTGAGCAAGAGTAAGTGAGAGCAATCTTGATGTGAGCAAGTAGAGGACTAGTGTGAAAGAAAAGAGAGGAGTGCACCACCGGTGAGAGAAAAAAGAAAAGAAAAATAGAGAGTGAAAAGAAAAGAGTGTTTTCTTGGTTTGCTCAGGAGAGTTTTTCTCTTTGACTTCTCGAGTGTATAGCGGATGCTCCATCATGGAGGTTTGTAACCTATTTCACATAATGGATTTGCTGTGACTCTACTCCTGTGGTTTTTTCTTCTGTTACAGAAGGGTTTTCACGTTAAAATATCGTGTATTTTCTCTTGGTTTTCTATCTCTACTTCTGGCTGTCTGTCCGATAGCACTCCCTCTGTCCGAGTGTTTTGTCTTCTCGGTCATTGCGCTTTTCGAGCATTCTATTCGGACACCCCGTTTGCCCCAACAAGTGGTATCAGAGATTAGTTCGTGAACCGTCGGTTGGATGGCGTTGTCGGCGAAGAATGGGTCGTTCAATGTTGAGCAATTCAATTGGCAAAATAATTTCATCCTTTGGCAGGAAGGATGACGAATATTTTGACCCGGGAATGAACGGTAAAAGCTCTTCGAAAAAAGGATGAGAAGTCGGAGAAACTGTCCGAGAACGAGTGGCAAGACAAGAGGGATCTTGCCAACTGTACCATCAAGTTGTGTTTGGTGGACAACACACTACAGGAGGTCCTCAGTCTGTCGGACCCGGCCGAGATCTGGGAGAAGCTTGAGAGCCGGTACAAATTCAAGTCTTTGACAACCAGACTGCATATGAAGAAGCAGTTCTATAGCCTATGGTTGTCAGAAGATGAGTGCTTCAAGAAGCACTTGGATGAGTTCAACCGGCTAATGACGCAGATGTCGGCCCTTGGTGAGGAGATCAAGGAAGAGGACAAAGCGTTGGTGTTGCTGGCATCCTTGCCAGCCTCGTACGTTCATATCGTCACGACGTTGCTGCTTAGGAAAGACACTCTGAGGCTAGACGATGTCATAGCTTTCCTACTTTTGAACGAGTCAAGGCGAAGGGAAAGCGGTGAGGTCTCAGGCTCTCGGCCAAATCTTCTTGTGGCCACTAGTAGTCGGGGACGAGAAAAATCTGACCGAGGACAAGGTGGCAGGATGGAGAGGAGCAACAGCCGGAGCAAGTTTGATGGAAGGAGTTGCTTCTTTTGTGGCACGAAAGACCACATAAAGGACTATCCCCGGAGAAGGCAGGACAAGGAGGGCAGAAGCGATTGTCAAGAGAAAAATGATCAGGCTGATGATCTGGAGACCATTACTTTCTGTGGAGACCTCCCGGTAGTCCATGAAGGGGAAGCACGGAACCGGCCAAGCTAGGAGACGAGTTGGGTGATGGACAGTGGGGCCTCACACCATGCGATACCGAGGAAGTCCCACTTCATGAGTTATACGCCCGTTGGCCGTGGGGTGTTGAAGATGTGTAACGGTGGCTCGTCTAGGGTTGTTGGCATTGGGGGATGTTTACTTGATGACAAGCAACGGAAATACGCTCGTGCTGGAGGGCGTACGACATGCCCCAGATCTGAAGTTGAATGTGATTTCAACCGGGAAGCTTGATGAGGAAGGCTTCCAGACGGCGTTTGGCGACGGGCAGTTCACCAAAGGAGCCTCAGTGATGGTAGGGGGAAGCAGGACATCAGGGCGGTATCTAATGAAGACCTGCATTACCAAAGGAAATACCAGGGTGACCAACGGGGGCATTGGTCAATAAGGCAGGAGAGGACGGCCAAGTGGCAGGAGAGGACGGCTGGGAGGCAGGAGAGGATGGCCGGGAGGCAGGAGAGGCCAGCCAAGGTGGAGTGTAAGGGAGAATGACAAGTTCGCGGATAAGGAGCTGAAGGGGAGTGGGTTTACTCCAAACTCAGTGGAGTAGAAGAAGTTGTCATTCAGGCTTGCAGATGTTGATGCCGGAGTCCAAATTTAGGGGAATCTGCCAGGAGGCAGGAGATGACGGTTGCCCAACAATGGCAAAGTTCCCCACAAGGTCGTGAGGGAAGTTTGTTAGGGTCACTCTCTTCTGGCATTTGTGTCCGCGAACATGTGGTGGCAAATGGACATGGACTTCTGGAGAGGGTCGAGAAAATCCGTCCTCGGGGTGGCTGGAAGAATTAGACGAGGACTATTGTGGAGGAGTAGTAGCTGAAGAATCCGTCCGAAAACCATAGTCCGAGAGGAGGCTGAAATAGTGGACGAGGACTCTGAAGCCTCGGCGTTGACTTCTTCTGTAGGTTTGCTATAGGCTAGGTGGGTAGATGGCCTGCCTTGATTGGAAAACTCAGGGGGCACCAATTTCCAAACCTGCTACCCTGCATGTCGGGCGTGCGCCTGCTCTTGCACGGCTGGGCAGCGTGGTCTTCCACCCTAATGCCTAGGGTGGCTGGCTACCCCCTGGGGGTAGTCCTATATATATATGGACTTCTGGCCGATTGCGCAAAGAGTGAGTGAGAACAATCTTGAAGTGAGCAAGTAGAGGACTAGTGTGAAGGAAAAGAGGGGAGTGCACCACCGGTGAGAGAAAGAAGAAGAGGAAAATAGAGAGTGAAAAGAAAAGAGTGTTTTCTTGTTTTGCTCAGGAGAGTTTTTTCTCTTTGACTTCTCGAGTGTGTAACGGATGCTCAATCTTGGAGGTTTGTAACCTATTTTACATAGTGGATTTGTAGTGACTCTACTCCCGTGGTTTTTCCCTTCGGTTATAGAAGAGTTTCCACGTTAAAATCTTATGTGTTTTCTCTTAGTTTTCTATCTCTAATTCTGGCTGTCCGTCCGAGAGCTCTCCCTCTATCCGTGTGTTTTGTCCTCTTGATCACTACGCTTTCCAAGCATTCTATCCGGACGCTCCGTTTGCCCCAACAAGTGGTATCAGAGACTGCTTCGTGAACCGTCGGTTGGATGGCGTTGTCGGCGAAGAATGGGTTGTTCAATGTGGAGCAGTTCAATAGGCAAAATAATTTCATCATTTGGCAGGAAGGGTGAGGAATATTTTAATCCGGGAAGGAATGGTAAAAGTTCTTCGAAAAAAGGAGGAGAAGTCGGAGAAACTGTGCGAGGACGAGTGGCAGGACAAGAGGGATCTTGCCAACTGTACCATCAAGTTGTGTTTGGCGGACAACACACTCCAGGAGGTTCTCGGTCTGCCGGACCCGGCCAAGGTCTGGGAGAAGTTTGAGAGTTGGTACAAGTCCAAGTCGTTGACAACCAGGCTGCATATGAAGAAGCAGTTCTATAGCCTGCGATTGTCGGAAAGTGAGTGCTTCGAGAAGCACTTGGACGAGTTCAACTGGCTGGTGATGCAGATGTAGGCCCTTGATGAGGAGATCAATGACGAGAACAAAGCGTTGGTGTTGCTGGCATCCTTACTAGCCTCAAACGATTATATCGTCACGACGTTGCTATTCGGGAAGGACACTCTGAGGCTGGACGATGTCATAGCTTCCCTACTTTTAAACGAGTCAAGGCGGAGGGAAAGCGGTGATGCCGCAAGCTCTCGGCCAAATCTTCTTGTGGCCACCAGCTGTCGGGGAAGAGCAAAATCTGACCAAGGATAAGGTGGCAGGATGGAGAGGAGCAACAACCGGAGCAAGTTTGATGGAAGGAGTTGCTTCTTTTGTGGCAAAAAAGGCCACATAAAGAAGGACTGTCCGCAAAGAAGGCAGGACGAGGAGGATAGAGGCGATTGTCAGGAGAAAAATGATCAAGCTGATGATCCGGAGACCATTACTTTCTACGGAGACCTCTTGGTAGTCCATGCAGGGGAAGCACGGAGCCGGCCATGCCAGGAGACGAGTTGGGTGATGGACAGTGGGCCTCACACCATGCGACACCGAGGAAGTCCCACTTCATGAGTTATACGCCTGTTGGCCGCGGGGTGTTAAAGATGGGTAATGTTGGCTCGTCTAGGGTTATTGGCATTGGGGATGTTTGCTTGAGGACAAGTAACGGAAATACGCTTGTGCTGGAGGGCGTGCAACATGCCCCAGATCTGAGGTTGAATGTGATTTCAACCGGGAAGCTTGATGAGGATGGCTTTCGGACGGCATTTGGCGATGGGCAGTGGGAGCTCACCAAAGGCGCCTCAGTGATGGCAAGGGGAAGTAGGATATCAGCGCAGTATCTGATGAAGACCTGCGTTGCCAAAGAAAATACCAATGTGACCAACGGAGGCATTGGTCAATGAGGCAGGATAGGACAGCCAGGAGGCAGGAGAGGCCGGCCAAGGTAGAGTGCAGGAGAGAATGACAAGTTCGCGGATAAGGAGCTGAAGGGGAGTGGGTTTACTCCAAACTCAATGGAGTAGAGGAAGTTGTCATTCAGGCTTGCAGAGGTTGATGTCGAAGTCCAAATTCAGGGGAAGCTGCCAGGAGGCAGGAGATGACGGTTGCCCAACAATGGCAAAGGTTCCCCACAAGGTCGTGAGGGAAGTTTGTTGGGGTCACTCTCTTCTGGCATTTGTGTCCGCGGACATGTGGAGGCAAATGAACGTGGACTTTTGGAGAGGGCCGAGAACATCCGTCCTCGGGGTGGTTGGAAGAATTGGACGAGGACTATTGTGGAGGAGTAGTGGCTGAAGAATCCGTCAGGGAACCATAGTCTGAGAGGAGGCTGAAATAGTGGACGAGGACTCTAAAGTCTCGGCGTTGACTTTCTCTGTAGGCCTGCTATAGGTCAAATGGGTAGGTGGCCTGCCTTGATTGAAAAACTCAGGGGGCACCAATTCCCAAGCCTGCTACCCTGTACGCCCGTCGTGCGCCTGCTTTTGCAGGGCTAGGCGGCGTGGTCTTCCACCCTAGTGCCTAGGGTGGCTAGCTACCCCCAAGGGGCAGTCCTCTAAATATATGGACTGCTGGCCAGTTGAGCAAGAGTGAGTGAGAGCAATCTTGAAGTGAGCAAGTAGAGGACTAGTGTGAAGGAAAGAGGAGAGTGCACCACCAGTGAGAGAAAGAAGAAGAGGAAAATAGAGAGTGAAAAGAAAAGAATGTTTTCTTGGTTTGCTCAGGAGAGTTTTTTCTCTTTAACTTCTCGTGTGTGTAGCGAATGCTCAATTTTGGAGGTTTGTAACCTATTTCACATAGTAGATTTGCTGTGACTTTGCTCCCGTGGTTTTTCCCTTCGGTTACAGAAGGGTTTTCACGTTAAAATCTCGTGTGTTTTCTCTCGATTTTCTATCTCTATTTTTGGTTGTCCGTCCGAGAGCTCTCCCTCTGTCCGAGTGTTTTGTCTTCTTGGTCACTGCGCTTTCCGAGCATTCTATCCGGACGTCCCATTTGCCCCAACATATTGTGTCTTTATATGTCTTTCTTCGCCGTTAGAACCTCAGGCTAGACACCCGAACAATTAAAGTAGTGATTTTTGTTTAATCAAGAAAATGACTAAATTTCTTTAATTGCAATGGATTTATCATAAGTGGCAAAAAACTCCAATTCTATTAAAAATTGGAAGGAATGACTGTTGTCTTTCTTGGAGGTGCCCTGCAATTAGGTTCTCTCTAACAATTAGACAGGTGTTAATGCCTTATTTTCTAGTTCGGCGCTTAAAACAGATCATAGCATGTCCCACCTCAATGCAAAACTAATTAAAGACAATGTGGGCAAGCTGTGCAACATTGAACACATTTTAACCCAAGATACTCTAGATGGCATTGGGTGGCTCCAGATGGCACGGCTGTTGCTGGCATGCCAACCCACCCTGTGAAGAGGAAAATCGGAGACCTTTGTATTAAGTCTCCGCCATGGATTGATACCATCCAAACAAATGTTGGGATCACATGTGCCTCTGATCCTCATTCAGTTGATGAATTAAATAAAATTGTTGCTGTGACTTATGAAAAGATTTCTGAGAGGGGAGCTAATGGATCCTCTCAAAAATCAATTCTAATTTTTTTTCCTTCTGGCACTCCATTTTTAGTACAGATTCCTGAGTTAAACTTGGGAGATAAGGCTCCCATTACTACTCTAATTGGGGGTGCAGGAATCTGAACCTCAATGACTACATGAAGAGGATCCATTGAATGCTCCTATTATTCCCAAGTTAAAAGTCTCAATTATACATAGTTCTCCGTGGAGTGGGCTAGTTCTTGCTTCCTCTACCACTCGAGTTGACTCTCTAGAGGATGATAGTGGAGTAGCAAAAGGGTCCATTGTATCTTCTCTGTCTTCATCTGCTGCTCCAATGGATCCCATGATTTTGAATGGTGGCCCTAGATTTGGGATTCTATTATATCGTGAGTAATTATCTCTCCTATGTTGGAGACCACCTATAGTTTGAAGTCCTAGGCCAAGGAAGTCACTGTAGGATTTCACTCCCTCGGAAGAACATCCTTCTCAAGAGGTTTTTTCAGATCATCATTTCTTTGTCATTTACTCATTTTCCTAAATTACTGCTTTTTAATATGGTCTTTCTATTGTCTCGGGACTTGGTTCACTTGATTCGAGATAGACTGTACAAGCAAGATGTGAAAATGGCACACATCTCAATCATATAATGACTTTTCTACGGTTAGAGACTTGTCATTTAGAACTACAATTGTCGAAATTGAGGCTAAATTTTTTCATGATCAATTTGCTCAATTGGAAGGCGAGTTGTTCGAGTGAGTGATAGTATCACAAGATTTCACTAATCAAAATGCAATCGTTTGAAACCAAATCATTTTCCTCAAAGACAAGCTTCATGAAGCTAAGAATTGGTCGGCTTCATCCTCTAGCATTATTGAACAACTTCGAGATGAATGTTTAAGACTCGAGGAGAAGTCAAGGAGAAGATTCCGGCTTGAAGAGATGGGGTCTATATTAGAATCTTGATTCTAAGATGGAATTACCCCTTACATGCAGATCGTTTCTTTCATTACTCCTGACTTTCCTACCAGCTGCCTAAACTTATGAAGTTCTAAAGTTTCTTAGGCTTTTAAAGTTATAGATTTCTCATAATCGAGAGTTTCCCAACCTTTTAGATCTAGTCCTAGACATCAACAGTAGGAATTTTGAGTCATTTATGCCTTTAGAAGTCTTAACTATTTATAATCTTTGCAATGAAACTGGTGTACCATTGTATTTATATGTATATTTTTTTATATATTTAATGATCACCAAATCATCAGTTAAGTCATTCAACCATCGTTGTTGTAATACTCCAAATCTCCATTTAGTTTATTTTAAATATTAATTATGACTTTAGATTAATTAGATGTACTTGAAATATATGTATTTAGACTGTAGCTTTTTGAAGGAAATTTGGATCAATAAGGTTGGAGCCTAAGTGTTGATTTAAGTGATCCAGCACCCGAGGCGCACCGATGTTGGCACCCGAGGTGCTCCTTTATTGAGCCCAAGCACCAGTTGAATAAT
>JAODPA010062134.1:0-11118 GCA_025585075.1 Nepenthes mirabilis | reverse complement strand
ATCTTTAAATCTTTTGTATAAGTTTTTACATGTTCTTGATTATAATATATATGCTTCTATATGTTTTCTAATTGTAGCAAAGTGTTAGAAACTTATATAAATTATGCTAAGTAATGAAACTTCTGCACGAGTTTAAATAACCATATTAAAAATATAGAATATTTTTTATGCGTCTTTGAATTCGAATTTTGAACAGATTCGGGATGATCCGTTTGTTTTCGTTTCGGCTCCATTCATTGAGTTTGGATCCTGCATACCACTAAAACGAATAGGAGGTCAGTGTGTCAACGAAAAGTTATCCCACCGAAAATACTCTGACGTTCATGTCAGTATACAGCCTTTGAAATCTGAGAAGGTTATTGGAATTGAGAATTGAAAGAGAGAGTGCGAGAATGTGTGGATCTCTAGATGAAAGAAAGGTAAAACCATCATCTTGAATTTGGATGGTGGGGAGGCAGTAAACGGCTGTCAGAAGCACGTTTGTATGCTTTGGATTTTTTGAACGTCAGCAGAGAGCAGAGACTTGTATGTCTGTTTTGGTTGTCGTTGTGGGCGTTGTGTGAGTAGAAGTTTATATGCCCTGAATGAGAATTCTAGGGTTTACTTAAAGGATGATAGGGTGATTTCCCTTGGTTGAAAGGTGTGATCCCCTGCGCTATTCTGGATGACCTTCTTTCTACAGGGTGGCGTAAGTTGTCAAACTGGCTGAGATTGCTTCCCTTCCTGGCGGTTAGTGGCTTTCTAAATTGCTCAGCTTCCTTCAATGTATTCTATCGTTGGAGAGCCCTAGTTGGCAGGAGATTGGAAAAGTCTGGTACCTTCCTTATGGGAAGGGCGTTGATTTTGTTAATATCTTTTTTGGGTACTGACTGAGTTCGTGAAAAGTGCTGAAAGAGCCGTTGCTGGTCGTCTACTGGATCGTGGACTCAAGTGGGTCAGGCTCGTAAAAAGCCTTTTATTTTCTTCTTGTTGTTACAGTGATTCCGGTTAACGCTCGGGTTGACCGTCCTGGGCACGTATTAGCCGCCCGCTTGTGTCTTAATCAGTCAACGCTGGCGTTGGCCGTTTGGAGAGCGTTTGGGCCTTTCAGGATTTGGGCCTTCACCTCTTGTTGGGCAAATGTTGGAGTTGGCCGTCCAACAGGCTATTTGGGCCTTCTTTGATTGTTGGGCTAACCCAACTACGGTATACCCATCACTAGCCCCTCACGTCGGTGACCAGAATTCTGGCCTATGGCATGTTCATGATGGGATGCCCCTCACTGCCCTTCGTTGTTTGAAAATCCCGGAGGACTCTACGAAAGGTTGAAGCGTTGACCGAATCTGTTGACCGTCTTTAGTCAAATCTGTAGAAGAAAGTTGACCGGATCTGTTGACTGTCTTTGGTTACATCCGGAGAAGAAAATTGACCAATTCTGTTGACCATCTTTGATCAGATATGGAGAAGAAAGTCAACCGAATATGTTGACTGTTTTCGGTCAGATTTGGAGAAAAAAATTGACAGGATCTGTTGACCGTCTTTGCCCATATTTTGGAGAACGTTTTATGAGCCCTGAGTGACGCGTGCCCATTAGCCAGCTTGTCAGGCCAAAAGTGGATACGTGTCTCCTTCTGGTTGGACCGGTATCCATGCCATTAATACGTTAGAAGATCTGCTTTATAAGAGGCCCATTTGAGATGCGATACGTGGCAGGAATGATGGCGTGCCTTCTTGAGGAGGTTTAAGGCGTTTCACACTTTGCCGTTTAAGTTTCCCTTATTACACTGAGTGTTCTCTTATGCCTTTTGCTTTGCCTTCTTCGTCTTCAACCCATTTTCATTCCCAAAGAAAACCCTAACTCCTATGTTTATCATGGCTTCTACGTTTGTTGCCGACATCTCTTCTGTTCTTCGAGAGAGTGATGTAAAGGCGCTATGTGTTGAATTTAACATCCCGAAGGACATTGCGTGGAGGGTTTCAGACAAGGATGACAGGGCCTTCTCTCCACCGGCGGGACATGTGACAGTGTATGAGGCCCACCTGAGGAGTGGTCTCCGTTTTCCTCTTTCGGACGACTTGCAGTCGATCCTTCAAGCTCTGCGAGTCCCTGTTTCCCAATTCCATGATAATTCTATACGGTATATTTGTACTCTTTGCATCTTCTTTCGTAAGCATTCTAAGAGATTAACAATGTCCATGGTGAAGGGGCTATTCAAGATAAATCAGGAAGGTGAGTGGATCTCCTTGGTTTCCTGTAGTGGCCTGAAGATAAATACGATCATCTATGACTCACTGAAAAACCAGAAGAACCGGTTCTGATTCGTGAGGGTGACAGAGACTTGACCCCTGGCAAAGGATTGGGGTCAAGTACCGGAGGTGTATACTATGACGCCGTCTGTGGCGGAGACGGTGTCCTTAGAGTGGTTGACCAAACTGGTTAGAGACCACATCTATGATTTCAAAAGGGATTTTTTGGTCTCTAGGGTAGAGGCCAAGAAGGTGAAGTGGGGATCGCCTTCCCCGGTTCAGAAGCTCAAGGCACCGCCACAAGCGATGATGATGCGTCCGGAGAAGTCCAAGAGCCTACTCATCCGCCCCCGTCCAACAGAAGATGACTTCATTGGCCCGTGGCCCAAAAGGATGACAGTGGAGATGCCCTTCTCATCGTCTTCGGGGCCCGACTATGTAACCGTCGAGATTTGCAGTGGCCCCAGTAGTACCACCTGGATGGAGAAGCCTTTTGAGGATCTGCCGGAGGCTACGGGAGAGGGCGTCATCCTGGCGCAGCCAGCGCCACAGGTAGTTCCTTGAGCGGCATAGACGGAGACATTTTTAGAGCCAGCCTGTGAGCCGTCGGCGGAGGCGTAGGAACTGTCTGTCGGCTCACCAGCCATGCAGATACCTGCTGAGCAGCCGGTGGTTGATCTTGATCCTCCAGCAGCCACAGTGGAGGCCGTTGTTGGGGAGCCTGCTGCCGCCGTAGACGACGTCGATGAGGGGCTCCTAGATGAGATCTTGGAGGATGCTGTCGCCAGCTCCGCTCGAGAGGGCATTGCTTTTGGCCCGCCGCCGCTTGAGCCAGACTTGGAGGCTAGACCTGAGAAGCCCGCGCAAAGAGTCTGGGAGGTATAATCTTTCGTGATGCTTTCTGCATAATTTTTCCTTTTAGAATTCTTAACTTGTTTTATTTTTTGGTGCAGAAGGAGAAGGTGATGGCTGCCATCGCCAAGGTAATTGACTAGCGGGACCGGGTAATCTCTGACAGGGAGGCAGAGATTGCCTCGTTGGATGCGAAGCTGGCGGCTTTAGGGGCGGGGCACAGGTCCGATGTAGCTGCCTTGCAGACTGTTTTGGCCGATACGGAGGCTGAGAATGCTAGTTTGAAGGAGGAGAATGCCCGGCTAAGGCAGGAAAACGAACGAATCATTGGGTGCCTTAGGTAGCTTGGAGGGTAGCTGACGCAGCTGGAAAATAGCCTGAGCCTTCGGATATGCCCCCATGAGATTGAGCAGCTGATGTGGTTGCGGATGTGGGAAGGGGTCAATATGTGTCGGCGTATCGCGCGGCTGATTGACCCTATTTTTTCAGTGGACCTGCTTAATATATCAAACAGGTCCGCCCAGACCCGCGACAATCTCGTGAGGGATCCGCGGGACGATCAGGCGCCATCTCTGCCGCCTCCTTAGCCTTTTGCTGATTTTTGGTTTTCCCTTTGTATTATGTACATTGTAATACGTTTGAAAGCAATAAAATGAAAATTTTTTCACATTGTGTCTATTTCTTTTTTTACTTTGTACTTGCATGTCTACTGTACTCGATGGCCAACTTAGTTGGCTGGCGGCCATTGCCTTGCGGCCAAAGGAGTGAAATCGTTAGGGTTTTTGGTAGGCGGTTGTGTATTAACTGGCCTAGTAGTGGCAGGTTGTGAGTGAAGCTTGGTGGCGCTGCTCAAGTGCTGACTTGGGCAGCCAGTGTTGGTGAAGAATTTTTCTTCTTTCGACCATCGTTGACCGATCACGCTATTTTCTCGTGGAGGAGGTCATTGCGTGTGCTGCGCTAGCCCCCTATGATTTTGACTGCTAACGCGCCACTTGGATGACCATGGTTTAGATCCGACCACATATGGGCTGCCTGGATAACCAGGGTTTAATACGACAGCTGATGGGCCGCTCGGATGACTGAGGTTCATATTAGATCGCTTATGGGCCACCTGGATGACTAGTCTTTAAATACGACCGTTAATGGGCTGCTCGGATGACGGAGGTTCATGTTCGACCACTTATGGGCCGTCTGGATGACCAGGGTTTATTAACGAGAGGGTGAGGACCCTCCCGACTTAGGGGCAGTCTAGGTCAGGTAACTTGCAAAGCAAACACACATATATATATGTACACAGGAAGGGGAAGGCAATATGCTAAGGGAACACTCATTTTGACGAATTAAAACAAGCAGGCGAATGCGTGCACACAATAATGTAAATACGTATCTGTGCCCTTTATTGGAGTAGCGTTTGAGGTGGATCACATTCCACGTTCATGGGACCAACTTTCCGTACTGATTTCGGAATTTGTATGCTCCGCTTCGCAGGACGACGGAGACTAGGAAAGGCCCTTCCCAATTAGGGGAGAGCTTATTGCGGTCGGCCAGCTTGCCTGTGGCCTTAATGCCTCGTAGGACCAGGTCTCCAACATCGAATTGTTGCGCCTTTACCTTTTTGTTGTAGTATCGGGCAATTTGATATTGGTAGGCCACTGTTCGCATTCTGGCGGCGTCGCGGCATCCTCCAACAAGTCTAGGTGTTTCTTGATTTTTTGGGAGTTACACTGTGGGTCAAACGATTCCATCCTAAGACTTGAAAACTTGATTTCGATCGGGATTACCGCTTCAGTCCCGTAACAGAGACTGAAGGGCGTCTCGTGTGTTGGTTCTTTTGGGGTTGTCTGGTAAGACCAGAGAACTGAGGGGTGCTCATCTACCTAGGAGCCCCCTGCGTCCTCCAACTTGGTCTTTAACCCGAAAAGTAGCGTTCAATTCGTGACCTCTGTATGTTTATTCGTTTGAGGGTATGCTATCGAAGTGTGGACTAGCTTGATGCTAAGGCTGGCGCAATACTTGGTAAAACGTTTCCCCGAGAATTGGGTCCCGTTATCGGTTACAACGACCTCAGGGACGCCAAATCTTCAAATAATGTTCTGGCGAAGGACTTTAAGAGCGTTGTGCTCCGTAATCTTCGCTAGTGGGATGGCCTCAACCCATTTGGTGAAGTAGTCGATGCCCACGAAGATGAACTTCATTTGCCCTTGGCAACGGAAAATGGACCGAGAATATCGAGCTCCCATTGTGCGAAGGGCCAAGGGGCCTGAAGTATCTTCAGGTCAGCGGACGACTGGCGGTGAAGGTTACTGTGAAGCTGGTAGCTTTCACACTTCTTCACAAATTCGAGCGCATCCTTTTCCATTGAGGGCCAGTAGTAGCCTTGCCGCATGACCTTGAAGACTAAGTTTTTTTTCGCCAATGTGCGATCCGTAAATCCCGAGGTGCACTTCCCCAAGGCATAGTCAGCCTCTTCGGGAGTTAGGCACCGGAGGTATGGGATCGAGTAGCCATGGCGATATAGCCATCCGTCAACCACAATGTACCAGCCGGCTGTCTTTTTGATTCGCTTACCCTTCTCCGCGTCTTTTGGCAATGATCTATCAGCCAGGTAGCTAGGGTAGGCCGTTAACCTGTTTTCCTCTTCGAAAATCTGTATCGCCTCCTGTTTCTCTATGCTATGAGCGTTCAGGATCTCCATCATATCCCTCAAGTACTGTTCTGGATTTTCGGTTGCAGTGGCTCTAACCAGCTGGTCTGCCTTCCAGTTTTTAATTCTGGAAACATGAACCAGGGTTAGTTTGTCGAAACCCTGGGCGGTCTCCCTCGCCTTTGCCAATTACTTGGCTAGGTGAGGGTTGCTTACCTCGAAGTCTTCGTTGATCTCGTTAACAATTAGTTTGGAGTCGCTGTAGACCGCCAACTTCTTGGTAGAGCACTCCTTGGCTAATCGTAATCTGGCTAATAGGTCACGTATTCGGCAACATTACTGCTTGCCGGAAAATCGAGTCTAAGGGAGTATTTCACCTCAAACCCATTTGGGGTCATAGGTCCACTCCAGCACCACTGCCGGTGTCCGTAGATGATCTGTCTATATGGAGTATCCATTCTGGAACTCTGTCAAGCTGTACCGCGCTTTCTGCGGGCTGCTCTTCAAGAACTGGGGTCATGGTTTCAACAATGAAGTCAGCCAGAGCTTGCGCTTTTACGGTAGGTTTAGACTAGAATTCGATGTCGAACTCGCCCAACTCGATAGCCCATGTTACCAGCTGTCCAGAAACATTGGGTTTCTGGAGTATATTTTTCAGAGGCTGGTCTGTAAGGACCACTACACGGTGTGCCTGAAAGTATGGACTGAACTGCCGCACAGAGAATATAAGTGCTAAGACCAGTTTTTCTGCGCACGAGTAGCGGGTCTCTGGGCCAGTCAACATTTTACTTACGTAGTAGACCTACCGTTGAGTGTCGGAGTCCTGGCATACGAGGATAGAACTGAGGGATGCTTCTGACACTGCCAAGTAATGATACAGCTCTTCTCTGCCTTTGGGTGACACTATCAACGGCGGGCTGCTCATATACCGCTTCAATTCATCGAAAGCTGTCTGGTAGTCTGTTGTCCATTAAAACCCGTTGGATTTTGTTCTTCTTAGGGCTTTAAAGAAGGGCTGGTACTTGTCGCCAGACTTCGCGAGGAAGTAGGACAGCGCTGCTAGCCGTCCAGTTAATCACTGGATGTCCTTTACGCTCCGCGGCAGAGCCATGTCTGCGAGGGTCTTAATCTTCTTTGGGTTTGCCTTAATTTCCCGTTGGGAGATGATGTAACCCAAGAATTTACCAGAGGCTACTCCGAAAATACACTTAACCGGGTTCAGCTTCATGTGTTGTTTGCGGAGCACCTCAAACGACTCTGCCAGGTAGCGGATGTGGTCGTGGTGACCTTGCTTTTGACGAGCATGTTGTCGACGTAGACCTCCATGTTGCGACCAATCCGTTTTTTAAATATCTTGTTGACCAGTCGTTGATAGGTTGCTCCAACGTTTTTTAGTCCGAAGGGCCTCACTTTGTAGATGTAGGTGCCCTGATCCGTCATGAATGAGGTGTGCTCCTCGTCCTCCGAACTCATCCGGATCTGGTTGTAACTCGAATAGGCATCCATGAAACTTAGCAGCTCATGTCCGGCTATCGAGTCAACCAGCAGGTCGATCCTGGGTAAGGGAAAGCTATCCTTTGGGCAGGAATTGTTAACGTCAATGAAATCGACGCACATCTATTATTTCCCATTACTTTTCTTCACCATGACGACATTAGAGAGTCAATCCAGGTAGTGGACTTCTATAATAAATCCTGCGTCCAATAGTTTCTTCACCTCCTCTCGGATGGCGATTAGCTTTTCTATCGAGTGGTTTTTCCACTTCTGCCTAACGGGCTTCCGGTCAGGATCAAGCCCCAGCTTGTGGACTATCACCTTAGCCGGGATCCCAGGCATGTCTATTGGAGTCCACGCAAAAATATCAGCATTGCAGGAACGTGATCAACTCATCGCGTAGGGTTTTAGCGAGTGAGTCGTCAATCTGTACACACCTTTCCGGTTACTCCGGGTTCAGTGGGACTAGATCTGTGGTTTCGCCAGACAACGCTTGCTATAGAGTTGTCTCATCTCGATGATCAAGTTTTCCAACTGTTCTGGTGCTGCCGCTAGGGGCAACCTGAGACATGTGGCATGTTCGTCCATTAACTTGGTCACCTAACACCTCTCCTACACCGTAAGCCGTTGGGAACTTTATCTTGAGGTGTGGAATTGGGGTGACTTCCCTGAACGCTGTTAAGCATGGTCTGCCTAGTATAGCGTTATAAACAGAGGGTAGGTCGACCACCAAGAAGGTGAGTGTTCGACTCGCTGTTTTTAGATACGTGCCTAAAGTGACCTCCAATTGGATGGTCCCTTGGACGGCACTGGGTCGTTGTCAAGGCCATACAATGGGCCTTCGGCAGGTTTTAATTGATTCTTTTTTAAACCTAGTTTAGAGAACGCATCCAAGTTAAGCAAATCCTTTAAACTACCATTATCAATAAATACTCGCTTCAACTAGTAGTCGATACTACCGTCTGAAACGAGCGTGCATACGAGGGGGTCAGCATGGGGGGACATTACATGAGTCAAATCATCATCATTGAAGCTAATGGTGTTGTCTGTCGTGCGCTAATTCTTTATCCAAGTCTGTTGCTTCTTGTCGTCGGCTGGATTTTTGGCAGGTCGGGTGGTGACCATATTAACCACCCTTGCTGCAACCTGGTTTCGGGGAGGAGACGGCTCCTGTCCTTCTCCGCCAGCTACTCCAGAATTCTTCCCAGGGCCCTTGACGAACTTGGTGAGGTGGCCTCTGCGAATCAGCTCCTCAATCTCCTTCTACAGCGTCTTGCAATCTTCAGTAGAATGCCCAGCAGAGCGGCAGAAGTCGCAGTACTTCGACTGGTTCTCAATGTCCTTCTTCAGTGGTTTTGGCCACTTTAGGAATTTTTTCTCGCGGATTTGCATGAGGACATTTGAGCGTGTATCCGTCAGAGGTGTAAAGTTGGTGGGCCCATAATCTCTGCGTTATGGCGGCCCAGTCCTGTGTTGCTTCCGGCGGGAGTGATCACTGTCGCTGTACTTTCTTTTTTCCTCTCCAGGAAATGATCGAGGCTAATCTGCCCGTTCTAGGCGTTTTGCTTATTGGCCTCCTCTACCGCTTCGTAGGCCTGGGTGATTGACTCCACCTCCCGAAAGGTCTTGGGATTATTATGCGTCAAGTACTTGAAGAAGTCCCCGTAGGTCAGCGCCGAGATAAAACTACCCAATTTTATCTCCTCCGTGATTCAAAAAATCCGCCTGGCCTCTGTCACAAAAATGGTCCAGAAATCGCCGGGGGTTCTCTCCTGACTTCTGCTTGATATCGAAGAGGTGCCATGATTACTTCTCTTCCGGTCGGCTCGAGGCGTATTGAGCTAGTAAGAGATCTGTGAGCTCCTGGAAGCTGTTGATGGTGCCTGAAGGGAGGTGATGAAACCAGATACGGGCATCTCCCTTTAGCGTGAGCAAAAAGTAGCGGCATATCGCTGAGTTTTCCAAGCCTGGTAGACTCAGATGGGTGCGGAAGTGATCCAGATGGTCAACTGGATCACTGCTCCCATCGTATGGGTCAAAGGAAGGCATCTTGAACTTAGTGGGCAGTGGACGGTTTAGGATCTCCGCTGTGAAAGGAGACCTATCAAGGTCAACAGCACGCTCATCGTCCTTGAACACGTGGTTTCAAATCTTATCCACCCGCGGATCTGCTCAAATAGCGTTAGCAGATCTCTTAGAGTTGAGGTAAGCTCTCAACTCTATTTTATCCCCGGAGGATCCAATAGCTGGCTGATTACTGCCTCTAGCGGACCTGACAGTCTTGGAGGCTCGCTCCTAGACTGAATTCCCATTTTTTACCCGAGAGTATCGAAGATTTCTTCTTTCTGGACTTTTTCTCGGAGTTGTGCTCCCAGAGCACTCTTCAGGCCTGGAGCGTGCGAAGAGGCAGGAATTGGATTATTCGTGGATCTCTCGGGTCTTCTGGTCGGCTTCTTTTTCCTCTGGCCTCCTTTTTTAGTGGCCAGCGCAAGGACGGCTGTTGGTGGAGCCACCGGCTGTGGCTGCTCTTGTCGAGAGCAGAGTATTTGGAGCAGACGGTTGTTAGTCTGCATCTGCTCCATCAGTCGCTAAAAGAAAGGCGCTGGTGCCCCGCCTGTTGTTAAGTTGACCGGGATACCAGCAGCGTGGTCCTGGTCAGGAGACGTGGCGTTTCTAGCGGGATCACTAGCTTGGGCTCTCGTATTTACTATTGCGGATGAATCTGGCAGTGAAAAGAGAGCATTGTGAGGAATTATGGTTGGCTTTTTGTAAGTACTTCCAACAGACGGGACCAATGATGCATCCTTGGATCCGAACTTTGAACAGATTCAGAATGACATGCTTGTCCTGGTTCCGGCTCTATTCATTGAGTTTGGATCCTACACACCACTAAAATGAATAGGAGGTTAGTGTATCGGCAAAAAGTTATCCCATCGAAAATAGTCAGACGCTCAAGTCAGTTAACAGCCTTCGAAATCTGAGAAAGTTACTGGAATTGAGAATTGAAAGAGAGAGTGCGAGAATGTGTGGATATCCAGATGAAAGAAAGGCAAAACCGTCTTTTTGAATCTGATGGTGGGGAGGTAGTAAACAGCTGTCAGAAGCACGTTTGTATACCTTGGGTTTTTTGAACATCAGCAGAGAGCAAAGAATTGTAATACTGTCTTGGTTGTCGTTGTGGGCGTTGTGTGAGTAGAAGTTTGCATGCCTTGAATGAGAATTCTAGGATTTACTTAAAGGATGACAGGGTGATCTCCCTTGGTTGGAAGGTATGATTCTTTGCGTTATTCTGGATGGCATTCCTTCTACAGGGTGGCACAAGTTCCCAAACTAGCTGAGATTGCTTCCCTTCGTGGCAGTCAGCGACTTTACAAATTGCTCACCTTCCTTCAATGCATTCTACTGTTGGAGAGCCCTAGTTGGCAAGAGATTGGGAAAGTTTGGCGCCTTCCTTATGGGAAGGGCGTTGATTTTGTCAATATCATTTTTGGGTGTTGGCTGAATTCGTGGAAGGTGCTGAAAGAGCCGTTGCTGGTTGTCTGTTGGATCGAGGGCTTAAGTGTGCCTGGCCCATAAAAAACCTTTTATTTTCAGCTTGTTGCTACAGTGATTTCGGTCAACGTTCGGGTTGACCGTCCTGGGTACGTGTTGGTCGCCCGTCTGTGTCTTAATCGGTCAACGCTGGCGTTGACCGTTTGGAGAGCGTTTGGGCCTTTCAGGATTTGAGCCTCCACCTCCTATTTGGCCAATGTTGGAGTTGGCCGTCCAACAGGTTATTTAGGCCTTCTTTGACCGTTGGGCCAGTTCAGCTACGGTATACCAATCAATTTTCAAATTATACATTATAGTTCTTGTATGTTTCTAGATTATACTTTAAATGATTACATATTATGATTTTTCTG
>JAODPA010062123.1:0-11118 GCA_025585075.1 Nepenthes mirabilis | reverse complement strand
AATTTGATAATTGATTTTTAATTGTGATAATTAAATAATAGAGAGCATTTTTAAGAGTAAATATTAGGTCTTTGAGCTTAATGAGCGTAGGTTTTAAATATCCATTTTCAAGATAACTATGAGAATAACCCAGTCCACATGAAAAAGGGCGCATTAGCATGAATACCAAGAAACTTTTGCCCACATCCCAAAGACATGAACAAATTGGCAAACATCTAAAGGACACTAAAATCAAATACAAGGAGTCGGTTTGCTAACTTACACCGCCAGTATATTGAATTCAATGAAGGTAATCTAGTTATGATATACTTATAAAAAGAACATTTTCCATCAAAAAGTTACCATAAACTAAGAAACCAAAGATTTGGACCATATCAAGTCATTAAGAAATTTGGATCCAATGTCTATTAAATTGATCTTTCTAAATATCTCGAAATAAATCCCATTGCTATTATTTCTGATCTATATCCCTTCCATAGGTCCACCAACTTGCCATAATCACTATTCGTATCCCTTTTAATTCTATACAAGTTAAAAATTATCGACTTTCAATCTATCATCACCCACGGAGAAACATACACTCAATTATGTCAATTATCCTCTAAATTGGTTTAATAAATTTTAATTGATTAGGATTGCACATCTCTAATTTGATAAAATATTTCCCCTTAGCAACATCAATTATGTCTGCCCTATTTTCTCAATATCTCCTAGCTCCTTATAATGTTAACTTGTGAAGAATGATATGTCCACAAGCCAAAACAGAAAGACTGCACAAAAAGAATTGAGAAATAATAATAGTTTGTGAGGATTTTATTGTGTACAATTTGTGTTCTTATTTCACTTTTTTTTCCCCAATATTTCATTTATTCTATAACAGATAACACTTTCGGACTTTTATCTCCAAATTTAATTCCACAACATTGTGGACTTGTTAAAGTCAAACGAGAATCTATCAAACTGCCCAATTTGATCAATTTGAACTATATATAGTAACTATTGAGTTATGATTTGATTTGACTTATTTTAGTGAACTATATTTTCTATTTGGTTTATGATTGAGAGATATCACTTGTCAATATCAAAACGAAACGTACATATTTTGGCAATGTTGCAAAACAACAGATGTATATTTCAACAATATAGCTTTGTGTTATCTAGATGATGGTTTTTAGGTCATTCTTTTATAAATTTTATATTTAATAAATAAATTATTTAGGGGATGTGCAATATTTATGTGAGACGTGCTTGACCAAAGTTGCTAGGCAAGGGTCACACAATATTAGTGTAAGAGTCATTCAAGGGATAGAATTCATTAAAAATTCACATAAGCTCATATGAAGAGCATTAGAGCAAAACCTATTTTTAAAGAATGAAAAACATCTATGCTTAGTAGATGTGAGGCGTGCTACACAATAGGTGTTGTGTACATTTGGAACAAAATAGGCACAGCGAAAAGGCATACTGTGTCTGGTTTGTTTAGGTGGGTCAGCACTTAATGTGCACCTGAAGAGCACATATGTATGGCTTTTTCAAATGGGTCATGTCTGCTATGCACATAATAGGTGCTCATGTACCGACACTGGTATACAATATCCTAATACGATTTTAAGGATAAATCTGAAAGTATTTTCAACACAGTGGCATTGACAAATAGTGAAAAGGGAGAAAAGAGAATGGAGAAAAATTTTCGACATCCGATTGAAATCTAATCTAAATTTTATTCTTTGTCAAACTCTAGTATATTATTCTATCTTAATTTTAGGATGTACTATTGATTGTGATGGGTACACCAGTAACGGATTGGCCCACGAAGGAGGAATGACCCAAATCCTAGAATAGTCAATGCTAGCCGTTGACCGGATGAAAGGTTGATGAGCCAGTAAAAGCTCAAGACCAGACTACCCACTAAAGCCTAGAATAGTCAATACTTTCATAGATCGGGTTAGCCAGTAGACCAATTGGGGCCCAAGACACATGCAGCCCAAGCGCTAATTAGTCCATGTGTCAATCTCAGAGCCACAACGGTCATCTATCCTAATTTCTCATGTCTCCAAGAAGACAACAATGGCTATAACGGTCACTTCCATAATCAATGGATATCCTTGAAGGAAGGCGTCAAAATCATTTTCCTATTTATTAGAAACCCTAACAGTTACAAAATATAGAAAAAAAACAATTAATCTAATGACCGTTATAGCCATAGAGGCTACACGCCAGAAAAGGTAATGATCCCAATAGAGCATGGATATCAAACCCTTCTACACAATAAAGACAGCCAAGCACGGCGGCGATAAAAGGCCATGGAGTTTTCACTCCTAAAACACGTTCTCACTTGCCTGCAAAGGCCTTCTCTTGCAAAGCTTTCATGTTTTCAGTACTCGTGCACATCTGCACTTTTTCTCTCTATCTACTACTACGTTCCCAGCGAACTTCGTACTTAGAGATTTCATTTCTCACGAGCAACCAAAGCCTCTCTACTTATGAGAGCAATCCCACTCCGACAAACACTCATCGCATACATATTGCATCCCTTCACATTCACCTACTTTGATGGCTGTTTACTGATTTAAGCGTCGGACTATTTTCGGTGGATAACATCCTACTAACACGTGACCTCTTGTTGCCAGTTGTGCTATGGAAGATCCATACTCAGTGGACGGAGTCGGACTTAGACAGATGATTTGACACGAATCTATTCAAAATTTTGATCCAGGACGCATCATTGGCACCGTCTGTGGAAAGCTTACGAAAAGCATGCCACTTTTCACAACTACTTCCCTCTTCAATTCCACCATCAGTGCCATCAATCAGGATGGTGAACACCAGAGTGCAAGCTAGCGGTCCCATTAGAGATGTAGCTTCACCTGATCAGGACCACTCTGCTGGTAACCTGGTCAACGGGGTATCCGCACCCTTTTTCAAGAATTTGGTGTAGCACATGAGCAATATGAACAAAATGCTCATGATGCTCTGTGCTCGCCAAGAAAATACGAAGTAGGGGGCTCCGCCCTTAGCAGTCCCTATTTAGACCTCCAGTAGAGGAGATTAGAAGAAGAAGAAGCCATCCAAGAAGACCAGGAGGCCGGGCAACACTCAAGCCTCAGAGGCTTCCCATGCCCAGTCACTGTTTTATTTTTTTCCTCCAGATAAGGCTATAGAGATAATACTAAATGAACAAAAGTGATTAGAACTTAGTAAGGAGTTAGATGGACTCTTAGAGCTTTTGAACGCTTGGAATTTTGGATATTGTTAATGTAAATGTCTAAATTATGGATGAAACTATGTATTAGTAGCTGTGATACATTTTGTATTTCGATGAAAGAGTATTAATGCCTCCGCAGGTTTATGTTATGGATATAGTTACTTCCGCTATTCTGATTATTGAATATGCACAGGTCCTAGATGGCATCTCTTATTCTGAATTATTAGTATAGTGGATAGAATTGATAAATTAAAGCCATGGATGACATTTGTGGTCTTATATATGTGTGTTGTAGGATGTAGATTATAATATTTGATTAGTTGTGTGCTTATACTGGTCCTGTGTTTGTGTTGTGGTCATAAGTTTGGAATTTGGATATCAGGTATGTTCTGTATAGGTTATTACATATAGGTTGTATATTTGGATTTGGTCTAGATGTAGAGAAAACTTTACCCAAATCTCTGTAGGATTTAAATAATTTAACATTTTATATGTATTTGACGGAGGGTCCTATAAGGATTAGGATCCGTTCCGTCACAATCAGTATCAAAGAAAAATGAGATATCTTAGGAATGATTTGAGTCGTACACGAAAGCTTATAAAACAATTATAGCTAACTGAATAGGTAGGGATAGATATCGACTGATTAAGTTAGGTTAGAAAATTCTAGGTGTTCTTACTTGCATAAGTTAGGACTGAGTTGAGTTAGGACTTAGTGATTAAGCTGAAATGAATCACGTTGAAGGTATGGATGGAACTGTTTGAGTTGAGTAAAGATAGGAGTGTTCGATTTGTTCAACATTAGAATCAATGATAAGAAAGTAACTAAGATTTCTGATTGTTTAGATAAGGTTTAGTTAGCTAAGGAAATGTAAGGCTGATAATGGGTCTCTTAGTGTCACGCCTCATCTCTTAAGATATTTCTAGGAGCAATTGATTTTAAAAAGGACTATTCTCTTTATGTAACATTTGGGGATGGTTAGAAGATGAGTCCAGTTAATGATGGCAAGAGAATAAGTTTCTATGTGCTTTAAGATTTCAAACTGAAGCCTGAGGATGACAACCCCTGAGTAGCAATCCTTGTCTGAAGAGAATTATGAATTTCGAAGTCCGGTTGGGATTTGTGAATAAATTAATCTTGATGGAATATTAAGATGATCTGGATGGAAAATTGACACACTAGAACTGATAACTTTGAAAGGAATAATCTGAATAATAATTAGGCTCACGTATCGGATAAATTGCAAAAGAAATAATGAAACTAATGAGGTGTGTATTAAGTGTAGATGGCATATTAGGTCATACCTGGAAGTCATTAGGCAGATAAGAAAATTAGAGGAAACTGTTGAAAGAAAAGATTTGTCTATTCGATTGAAGAATAAAGTTGTTGTTGAGGTTATGTCGAGATTAGAAATGATTTTGAGAATTCAAATATAATCGATGAAGATATTCGGCAAACTTTTAAAATGTGGTTAACTAAAGAGTTAATGACTTGATATTGAGAGTCTTTAAGATTAAGATATTCGTAAGATAGGTGAAGGATCACTACGAGCCGGTCCCGCTATTGGAATAAGTATGGTTATAAAAGCCTAAAAAGAGAACCCTTGTGATTTTGCTTGAGGTTAATCAAATGGTAAGGCCCTTGGATTTTAGTTAGATTATTGTGAAAGATTAAGTGATTTGATTTGGAAGAATAATTTGGCTTGAAGATAGAATACTATAAGTTGCCAAATGTTGAAGTTTTATTAATAATTGGGAATTGTGATAAGTAGTTAGATGAGTATTCGACTGGAAGAATGAATATTTATTTTATTTAGTTGATATGGCAAATAAGTGGAATTGATGATCTGGAATTGATCTTTCAGTGGTACGAATCCTTTTAGTATTGAAAAGATACTTGAGGATATCCGTATAATTTACATCGAAAGGATATGATACCTTACAATTAGGTTATATATTCTAAATGAGAGGCAAGGTTAATCGAATTAGGAAATGGACGATGAGTCTAACTAGAAAATGAGACCGCCCCTTTTGAAGTTGGTAGGTAGTTGCTCAAGACTCTAGTTATGAGGACCTTGAGAATGTATATATTTGGAAGAAAAGACCAAGACAAACTATTTTAATGGGCAGTTTAAAAGCAATTGAAATTGGTATTAGTCTCTCAGGATTTGTATGAAACTGGAAGATTATCGGTTAGGTTCCGTTGAGGGTGCTTGGGGACCTCCGAAAATTAGGATTGATTAATGAGTTGAGTAAGTTAATATAGGTAGTAATGCTTTTAAGAAGGATTGAGATTTTATTATTCTACATCAACAAGTAATTACCCACAAGCAAAGTCATAGAGGAGTCTGTGGGTTGAAAATTGCTTCACCCGAAATTGAGACCTTGTGATGAGGTTTCACTTTGAGGATTTGTAGTTAATGCCTTGGAAGAAATTAATATCTTGTGAACCTAAAAGTTAAAGGTTGTGATAGATGGATCTTGGTGTGATTCGGAGGAGGTAAATGTTAAGATCAGTAATTGATGTTAGAAGTCTCCATTCGGGAATATATAGAATTGCCTTGGAGATAACTCTAATCTGATAATTTCAAGAATTATGAATATGAACCTTGATAATTGTTAAGGAAACTCTAGAATTATGTTTTCCAGTATTGTTTGTGGATCGATACCTTTGGGGTAAGTGCGAGTGAAATTTCAAGTTAAAGTTGCTTTTCCATTGGCCGGAATCAGTAATTAGAAGTCTGGGTTTGAGAATTGGTGAGTATTGCTTTGAGAAATAGTTTTGTCTAATAAATTAAGGGTCAAAATGGTTATATTATAATGGAAATTGACCTTAAGAATTGTAAATGAATAAACCTATCTAAGGATTTGAGAGAAAATGAGCATCAGTTCCGTTAATGGATATTAAAGGTTTATAGATTTGGTATGCCTTTGGTATTTCGTAGGAACAGGAAACGAAATTATGGATAAGGTTGATTTCTTGGGGTAATAAGATGTCATATTCCTGAGTTGGAAAGTAGAATTATGTTCTGAATGTCGGGACTGTGAAGTTTTGAGATGAGAAAGCTCTTGTAGATTCATATCAGAGCGACCCACTAATTATGATTATGGAGGACGTGTTCAGAACTGCCAAGTTGGCTTCTTAGTGTGCCGGCAAGATCTATGAATTGTTTAGCATTGAGACCCTGAGATTTTGAGCTTATTAATTGTTGAAGTCTTGAAAATTTTGGGTAACAATCTTAAATTGTACCGAATCTATGGTGACTGCTATTATTAGGATTTCTGATTTTATGGTAAATTGAAAATCTGTAAGAGTTATTTTGTAATATGGATCCCTTAAAATCGGTTTTAACCAAGGTTACCGCGTAAATTGGGTGTTTGGAGAGGAATGTGTACTTTAAAAAAATATCGATTTGGTGACATACTAACAAATAGATGAGAATGTAAAGTATCATACTTTTGAAGTTTAATTGTATTTTAAATTTTATGTCGGGATTTTTGCTATGCATGGTAAAAGAATTGAAATGTCAGGTTGTGATAGTGTCGGTAAGTTGTAATCGAACAATTCGAAGTTAAATGATTGATCAGAGCGCGTGGCGGAAGAGTGATGAACTTATATATGTATTAAGGTCTAAGTTAATGTTCAAGAGAGAAGATACTCAATCTCGAGATTTAGTATGAAATGAAATAAGGTATTTTACTTGTTTAAGGTTTGGAATTAAGTTAGAAAAGTGGTAAATGAAATAGGTGCTTTTGGACTTAGTGAATTTAGATATGGAAAGGACGTGTCAAATAATGATGATTATTAGTACTCGTACACATTTACACTTTCTCTCTCTCTGCTATTACGTTTCTAACGAACTCAATACTTAGAGATATCGCTCCTCATAAGCAACCAAAGCCTTTTAACTTATGAGAGCAACTCCCACAAATACTCATCGCATACATATTGCATCCCTTTGCATTCACCTTTTTATTTTGAAGGTTGTTTACTGACTTGAGTATCGGAGTGTTTTTGATTGGACAATATCCCGCCGATACCTAACCTCTTGTTTGCAGTTGTGGTGTGTAGGATTCATACTTGGTAGACGGAGTCAGACTCAGACGGACGATTTGACTCGAATCTGTTCGAAATTTGGATCCAGAACGCATCAGATTGGTTACTCTTATTATCGTTGTATTCTTTTCTTATAATTTACAATGTCTATTAAAATGATTGTATTTAATTATTATTCACTCAGGTAATATAAAGGGCTTTTAATGAATATTATATTTATAACTAGTCACTAGTTTATAATGATTTTTTTTAAATATCCCATAATTTTTTTTTAATTGAAATGGATTTTCCGTGCTAAATATTATTATGGAATTTTGTGTGATTGATTGCATGTATTTCTAATGCTCAAGAGTTTAGCGATTGACAATTGACGATGAATTCATGTTTATTTCCACTGTGTCAATTATGTAGGTTTTTCAATTGAATACCAACAGAAGCAATGAACTGAAGCAGCAGCAATCGTGTTAGGAAGCAACAATGGCAGCATCAACAAGCAAGAACAGCCTAAGGGACAAGATCGACAAACAATCCAGCAAAAAACTAAGTGCCAAGATTCTGTTATTGTACCAAGTAGAATCTATTGTAGCTATTAATTAATCTGTTGTAAATGCCTCAGTGCATAATGGAATCAAGAGTGAAATTGCTTAATGAATGTTCTGAAGTCCATTTTTGTTAGAAATTCAGCAATTTAACAACTGGCAAAAAAAAAAAAAAAATCAATAAAATATCAAATTTATGTAGAAAAAACTCCCAAAAAAAAAAAAAAAAAAAAAACTTCACGGGTATAGAAAGAGAAGTTTTACCATCTTTAAAAATAGGGTCACAAGAGATTGGCTTTAAATCTGAGATACACCCGATGGTAAGAGTTCTTAGATCCTCAGTTTTATCTCAAGCACATGAAACGGGCAGATTACGAGAAGAATCTCTTGATGCCCTGATCAAGAAATCCATATCAGTATACAAACCTTTACAACCACAATCTGATATTATCACCTACAGAAAAGCCACCACACCAATTACCAGACACAATACACAAAACCCATCTCTACTGCTTCAGCAAACCAAAGTTTATCACTAGAACAAAAACGTAGCCTTGGACTCAGTTTTAAATGAAATCAAATTTTTTTCCATGCCATAAATGTTGGGAATTCGGCCCAGATACACATAACCGGCAAAGCGGAACAAACTCAAACTCCCCGTTGGCTGTGTGCCACCAAAATTGTGGGCACAAGGAACACAACAATGCACAACGATTTTTAATGTGAAAAACCCTTTTCAATTAAGGAAAAATCGACGAGACAAGTTCCGAAAAACTCTACTATGTAAAATCAGTTATACAAACTCCCGAAATAGAGTACCAGTAATCGACTAACCTGAGATAGAGCAAAAAATCTTCTCACTTTTCTCTCTTTTTTCTCCTTGACGGTACTCTCTGCTCTCTAATTTTACTAGTATTTTTCACCGTCTCTCATCTATCAAACCCTAAAGCGCTTCGTGCTATGAATCCTGGCCTAAAAACGCATTCAACATGCTTTTACAAACCTAAAAATGCATTTCCCTTGTTTTTACAATATGGGCAACTGGGACTAACAGCTGGTTACCTTTCAATAGAATCAGTTCGGTTGCCCCTCTGATCTGGCAGTCCAGTCAGCTTTCTGAATTAGCAGTCTAATCAACTCTCAGACTAGACAGTCCGATCGTCCATGCAGTTTGATGTCCGGCCACCCATCAGCCTCTCCACCTAGTCTCCTTTCAAACTCGGCTCCCCCTGGTCGCTCCTCGGCCCCCCTAGTCACCCCTCAGCTTTCACTCTAATCTGGTCACCCCTTGGCCTTCACTTTGATCTGGTCGCTCTTCATCCCAGCAATTCGGCTGCCCTTCAACCGCTTCACCGCGCGCTTTTTGCATGCGCGAACACTCCGATCCACACACGAATCCTGCACGATCTTCTAACGACGTTCCATTTGTTAGGACACCTACAAGGGAGTGACCACAAAACCCAACAATAAATCCAAAGAAAGACGATGCAATGCTTTCCTAGTTGAATCTCATGAAGAACCTGATATGAACTATGATCTTTCTCTTAAAGCAGAAGCTGTTATGGACAATATCCCTGAAATTTCCATCAATGCTTTGTAAGCGAACCCGGCAAACAGTACCATTTGAATAAATGGCGCCTTTCAAACACCCTCTCCCCCCCGGGAAAAAATCACTATATTGATGGACATTGGTAGAGTCCAGAATTTCAATTGTTCTAAGGTGACTGCAGTAGCTCAATGTGAAACTACCAGTGCATCCCCATTGGCCGTCACCATAGCAAATAGCCATAAGAAGATCAATTCAAAAAAAATGTTGCAACTTCTCATAGAAAATGCAAGGATATTGTCTCGTCTCCAAATTTCTATCATAATATTAATACTAAATCGATATTAATTGACCAAATAACCAATAAATAACATTCAGATGTAAATTCCATATCAATGCGACAACCGACCACAAATAGAATAACACATTGTCATACACTGGATCCAACATGTGTCACATCATTGTGTAGCCCCAACATTGATCCAATCATCACGATGTCGAACCTTAAGTAAGAGATCATGCATGTACAATTCAATAATCAACGTGTAATAATCTGCAAAAAAAATAAATATTATAAATTTAACCGAATAAAACTAAAATTATCAATGACTCCTAATTGAGGAAATACGATACCTAATTGTAATATAAGGCCCTAGCGGATTTTAAATCGATACACCTGCTATTTAGACTTAAATACCCAAAAAATATATCAAATTATGTCATTCAATACGTTCTAAAGTAGTATGGATAACCGAAACATAAGCTAATATTATCCGAAGATGTCTAACCATAACATTATGCAACAAATGTTATTCGGAATCATTAACAACAAGAACCATTATCAATTAATTAATCTAAACACCTCTTATCAACTCGATCATCCAATCTTGAATGCCTAGTAAGGACCTGTGTGACTTATCTAAGGGGGTTAGTAAAATAGTAAGGATTGTGCTAAATACTCAAGAAGGTACAGTACATATCAATAAACATGTATACTTTATACTTAAAAAATAACGAAAGGAGTACGGATCATAATAAAATGCAATGGCATGAATCATAAGCAGGAAAGCTTACATGATACATTTTCGGATTTTTTTGTCTTATTCTTTTTTAATCTTAGCCATCAAAATATATTCAAATCTATCATGAGCGGATGCAATGATATACACTTGTGCAGAAAAACTTATATGATACAATTTCAGATTTTTTATCATATTCTTCTTGGTCTTAATCGTCAAAACATGTTTAAAACTTATTTTCTTTAGAGATTAGGGTTAATAAGTCTTGCTAGTTAAAGGAGCGGTCAATCAAAATCCGGATTATATTTGGTTTCACACAATCAAAGGCAATAAATTCCTATTCAAGACTCAGAGGTGAGTCGTCTATATATCATCCTATAGAAGGGATTAGACGTTACTTCTTAACCCGTGATTCCATAGGTTCAAATATAGATTTTCTACTATAATATACTAAATTATACCAAAATATACTACCAACTAAATGATAACCTTGGTCCATTCTTTAACTTAGTGAAATTCTATACTTCGCTTTATAATTCTTAATTCTCACACTTCTAGAGAACACTTCATCATTTCTTAACATTTTACAGAGTTTTCTTTTATTTTTTTTCATGATATTTTACATTTAAATCATGGCAAATTTATAAAACATGAAATTTAATGACAACTCATGTAGAAGGAAATTTAGGAAACTTAGTACAGGCTTAATAAGCATGCAGTATATAATTAAACATGTGGTATATAATTAAACA
>JAODPA010062112.1:0-11118 GCA_025585075.1 Nepenthes mirabilis | reverse complement strand
ATATCAACTAATTTTTTTTTTTTCAAAAAATTGCAATTAAATGATGTATGAAATGGTATTCATGAAAAAAAGGTGATTTAATAGTTAGGATGGTAGTCCAACGACCAATTCCATATTCAATAATAGGGATAACATTGCATCAATCTATCATCATGATTTTCATATACAAATTTTTCCCCATTTTGGTGTCACAAAATCATAGATTTGGGCATTAATTTTTAAGTGCTAAATTTTCACTTTGGCAAGTCATCTCTTCTATTCAATCAAGTCATACAAGCATATGGTCAGTATGTTGGGGCTTTAAAATTAGGAAGCTACATTATGAGAGCAAATCATCCTTTTTCAAAATGAATGATACCTCAAACAAAACTGACACAATCTCATAACTCAATAAAAGTATGGCTAATTTCTCGACCCAACGATGCTGCCTTGGTCAACACATAGTTTTTCTTTGGGCACGATTTCGATTTCGTAGTAAAATTAAATTTGATCTTCAGAGTGAATCATGGAGGACAGGACTAAACATCAGATGCGCCTCACACATTTTCCAAAGTAAATAATACCTCAAATAAAACTGACACGATCTCATGACTCAATAAATGTATGACTAATTTCTCAACCTGACGATGTTGTCATGGTCTACACATGTTTTTCGTTGGGCACGATTTCGATTTTGTAGCAAAATTGAATTTGAACATCAAAGTATATTATCGAGGACGGGACTAGGCATCAGATGTGTCTCATGCATTTTCCAAACCAAATAATATCTCAAACGAATAATACATCAAACGAAACCGAGGCATTTTTCAAAACAAATAATGCTTCAAATGAAACTGACATGATTTCATAACTCAACAAAATTATGGCTAGTTTCTCAACTCGACGATGCTGTCATGGTTAGCACATGTTTTTTTGTGGGCACGATTTCGATGATTATCAAAGTGTATCATGGAAGATGGGACTAGGCATCAGATGTGTCTCAGGCATTTTTCAAAGCAAACAACATCTCAAATGAAACTGACATGATTTTGAAATTCAACAAAGTTACGACTAATTTCTTAACCCAACAATGCTATAACGGATTAAAAAATGTTTTTCTTTGGGCAGGATTTTGATTTTGCAGTAAAATTAAGTTCAATCATTGAAGTGTCATACCTAGAAAACATTTTTATTTTTCCCTGGAAGAAAAACATAACAGATAAAGATACACAAAAATGATAGACTATTTTCTATTAAATGAGATCGGCTACGTGAATTATTTTATGTTTTATTTTATCTGTGTCATATAGTAATGCAGTCGACTATATGGATTCTTCTTCAGATCCAAGAAAAGAAGTGAATAAAAAAGAAATCCAAATCAATCACAGGAAGAAATCAACACAGTAAAATCTATGAAAGGCAGAAAAGAAGATGTGGACGGGGTGGGAAAGAGACAGAGGTGGCAGGAAGACATGAATACCATTGCCCCGCAGCAAGAACAAAGGCCAATGAGAAGAAGGGGGGCCTGATGAGTTAAGAGCAAAGCAGATGACCAAAATACCCATACAACTCTGGAAATTTGCGATTACAAGAAACAAAGGCAAGTCATCATCCAGGGACAGAATCAGAACCCAGGTCTTCACATGTTGACGGTGAAATTCGCTTCCTATATTTCTAATTGCCTAAGAAAATACTACTCCTGCTATGGTTCTCTCAGTGGGAGATGTTTTTATATCCATCAAACGGTCAGGATTAGAAGTTGAATAAATGAATGGTAGAGATTATATTACGTGATTTAAATGACTATTTAGTCTTAATTGTTTACCCATCCAACTTCTAATTCTGATCATTGAATGTGCATTAGAGCATTCCCACTGAAAGGATGATTAGTTCACTTCACAAAAATTCTAGTGTTTCAGGAAGTGGGGAGCTTTGAAAACCCTCCTACTGAAACCCGTTTATACATTCCTATAGTGCTACTAGAAAACAAATACCCCCATGAAAATCAAAGCCCAGAAAGCAAATACTAACCGGGCAGCAGAGACTCTGCAACCAGTAGTGGCATCACTGTCACTGATTCCAATAAGAAACCGGCAATCACCGACTGACGGGTCCAAGAAAGTAACCATCCCGAGCCCATCAAAATCACAGCTCCGCACGTCTTGCTTTTGCAGCTGATAATAACTATTGAAAGCATAGGATATATTTCCCTTGGCACCGATCCCATTACATGATCCTCCATAATCAAGCGTTGTGCAATCCGCGGTGACACAAGCAAGTTTAAGATGGCTTTCAACTGTTGAGAAGTCCTTTGATGGGCTCCCGACACACCATCTAGAAGGAAGATAGTCGACGTTTTTCGCATTCTTCAATAATCCATTCCCGAAACCAAGGTTAAGAGCATACTTAGCCTGCCCATCAAAGGAGAAAATTCCCCAGTGTCGTTCAAAATTTCCCGGCAGTATGCTCTTTGCGCCCTCATCGAGCAAACTGAAGAGATAAACATCAACGGGCGATGTGCCTGGCCTTAAGGGAGTCCCTTTATTGCTTAGAACATGATTTATGAGTCCTTGGTTGAAAACTCTTGCAGCTGTGAGGTTCGCGCTGACAGCTCCATCCGTAGGCCAACCTATCTCTCCGATTGCTATAGGCATCTGACCATAACTGATCCTGCTTAGTGCTGAGACAAGAGTATCAAAATTTCCCTCAAACGCATTCGAGTAAGTGTTTGCTCCATCTACAACAGCATGGTTTGTCCCCTCGAAAAACGCATAATCTTGCGGAAAATCTGAATTGCCATAAAGGCTTAGAAATGGGTAGATGTTAACAACAAAAGGTGAGCCGTTTGAGTTTAGGAAAGAAACTAGTTGAGTCATGATCTGAGTCAACTCGGGTCGAAAGGATCCTTGAGAAGGAAGGGAAGATTCGTAGGCATCTGCGTTGCATGGGACGACTAACTTTATGTAGCCTGCAAGATTTGCTCGGGCCAATGACTGCTGTAAGTTGAGGAGAGCAGGCATAACGTAAGCCTGAAATTGGCCTGAGTAACTGGTGAGGAATGGTTCATTTCCCACTGCTATATACCTGAAAAGGCAACCATAAAAAGAAATATTTAGTAAGTTATATTCAAATTCTTCGCAAGGTGCTTTTTTTTAGGAGAAGTGAACCACAGAAAATTTCTATTTATGTTTAGACCAATAAAAAACAAATTCAAATCTGACTCTATAAAGAACACTCCGTGCACACATACTGGCTTCAATTCATAGAAATGTAACGTCCCTAGATCTGAGTTGTATAAATTAGGGAGCCTCTTGATCCTTCACAATGGGTCGAGCTCAAGCGGGTACGGTCTTCGTTTCTAATAACCTAAATCCAGCGTAACACAACGAAAAAACAAGATGTCAAAGAATTAACATGACTCACTCGTTAGTTCATCATTCGACAATCAAGTCAGAAATCTTTCTAAGGAAAAAGAAAGATGAAGGATGCAAAGTGCTATGACGCACAGGTGAAGGGAATGAGAGTGATGGCGGAGGCCTTGGCTCTGGCGGTTGTACTTGACGGAGAGTGACTTATGAGTGATGTTAGAGGGCTTGGCTTCAGTGGATGTATTCGACAGGAAGCAACTTACAAATAGTGTTGGAAGGCTTAACTTCGGTGGATGCGCTCGGTAGGAAGCGACTTATGAGACGGAGGACTAAGCTTCGGAATGGAGAGCAGGGCGCTTGGAAAGAGAGTGGGCCTCCTGGACGGAGAACAGGGCTCTTAGAAGGAAAGTAGGACTCTTGGATGGAGAGCTGGGCTCGTGGGAGGAGAGCAGATCTCCTGGATGAAGAGCTAGGCTCTTTGATGGAAAGCAGGATTCCTGAAAAGAGAGCGCGCCTCCTAGATGGAGAGTAAGGCTCCTGGATGGAAAGCGGGCCTCCTGGATAGAAAGTTGGGCACCTGGAAGCAGAGCGGGCCCCTGGATGGAGAGCAGGGTTCTTGGACAGAAAGCGGGCCCCTAGATGGAGCGCAGGGCACTTGGGAAGAGAGTGGGTCTCCTAAATGGAGAGTTGGGCTCCCGGGAGGAGAGCAGGTCTCCTGGATGAAGAGCAGGAGCAGGGCTCCTAAATGGCCGACCAGTGGGCGGCTTGCAGAGATGCACTCGTAAGAGAGTGGTTGACTGCAGCGGTTGCGGATTTTGCTGAGCTCTCTTGAACTTGTGGGAGCCTATTATGACAACTGCTTTTATGGTGTGATCCGCAGAATCGTTCCTGCTAACCTGGGCAATGTGGGATCTAAGGCAAGACATCTTGAGAAGATTTGCTAGGCTAGAACTGCTGGCTGCGCTGCAAGCCCGTCCAGTGCCTTACCCTTTAGGCCCATAGCCTTTCAGGCGACCCAGGGTCGCGCTGCTTGGGCCTCCAGGGACCTTGTGTTGGTCTTGGATGCATCTCCAACGGGCTGTCAATCTGCTGCAATTCAGACTCTGAGCCGGCCATGGTACTGGACCTATCACTAACCCCCCATGCCGGGAGGTTTGAAATTTCAACCCCCGACATGTAGAGAAGTGACGCCGTCATGCAGGTCCTACCCGTGTTCCTTTCCCATATGTTCTGCAGATTTGTGCTTTGATTGGCAACGTTTGGTGGCGATTCAACTCTCTGTACTTGCCGATTCTCTGCGGATGGCGCCAACGGGCGCAATCTTCTGTAATACTTGCTCGCTGACCTCCTCCCCCAGCTCTAGATGGAGGGGCATCCTACGCCTTACTTCATAAACCATTCTCTCATTAGCAAAGTGATGCAAGAGATCGGAGCAGACACAGATCCTGCGCAGCCATTGGTCAGGATCGAAGGAAGTTCTGCGAGGCTTGAAGGTACATTTGAAGTCTGCCTTGATACCCTCGCTCTGATCGGTCTCGGGTGGTGACAGGGGTGGCTCAAGTATAGAGTCACCATCATATGCTTCTCGCAGTTGGCATAGCATAGTCCTCGCTGGGGAGACTTAGTGGAGTGGGTGCTCAGCTTTGGTGGGGAAGAGGGTCACTTCTTCCTCTTCTCATCTAGGCAGACAGACACTCCATCTGTGGCTCACGTGGGACTGTTGGGCCTGCTGGAAAAGGAGCTCTCTGGATCCACCTTGGGTCCAACCGTCGTTGCCGCACAAGGTCTGGCGCAGACTCCAATTTGCACAGCTATAGCCTACCTTAGTGGACGATCTTCGGTAGTCACCTCTCGGGTGAGAGCAGGTGAATGATCCCATGCTCTTGCTGGGGAAGGTTTCGGTATGGGCTTCCTGCTTTAGTGGCTTGTGGGAGGCGGTGCGCAGGAGCCTAATCTTCTCCATCACTCGGAACATGGTGCACCGGCAGCTAAGATTCTGTTTTAGGGTTATGTGCCTACTTGCCCTTCGTGTGCTTGACCCAGTGGAGCAAGGCTTTGGAAGTCCGATCGTTGTTCCATGTATTTTTTTCTCCCCTCTGAATTGTACGTTTGCCGTTGCGGGCTTTGTACTTTGTAAAAGGGACTAATAAATGGAACTACCGAGCATTCTTTGACTTTGTTGAATAGCTCCAATATCCTTGCATTGTGTGAATAATTAGAGTGTTAGGATGCTTGGGCTATGCTGGTCTGGCAGCCTTGTGCTCTGAAAACTCGTTCTTCTGGCTATTCAGCTCACGGCTACTCGTCCCCACGCTTGGCAAGGACAAGGGCCGGCCGAGCTCATCTCGAGCCGGTCAGGGTTGAGCACCTTCCACTGCTTGACTTCTCAATGACTTGACAGTTTGGTCGACTGGCATATCGGTCTTCTGGCGGTTCGACTTGTAGCGGTTTACCCTAATGCTCGGTTGAGGTACTGACCGATCGGATTAGCCTAAAGTCTGCCAGGGCCGGGTCTTGTCGGCTAGCAACCTTTGGGAAACGGTGCACCAAGGCATCATTAATTACCAGCGGGTTGTGCTGGAAGGCTGAGCTATTGCGCGGGAATTATATTGTCTGTGAGTTTGTTGTTCTTGGTTGACTCGTTTTAGGGAGCTAAGTCCCGTAGAGTCAAGAACGAGACACTGACTTTGACCGTGAGTCATCCAAGTCTTAGGCAAGATCCTGGAGCTTGTAGAGGAAAGATCTCAGGCATAAGATCAAATCACCCTGCCGCGAGGATGGGCTTTCAGAGGCCGAGAGGCAACTTGCTACCTTCCAGAACGACTATGCTTGAATAGAAGGGTAGAGGACTCGGCTCTGCCTGGAGGAATCTTGCCAATCTTGGACTTTCCTATTGACGCCTTTGATTTGAGGGGCACTCGAGCTCTGTACCGATCTGACTTGGTCGATCTCCGGGCGACAGAAGGGAAGCCTTGACCATGCTTAGTGGGCAGCTTCCCGCTTCAGGATAGTCGCTCATTTGAGTTGTAGGAGTAGGCGATACTACGCATTCCTTGGAAAGATCCTTTTTGTCGTGCATTACTGTTGACGAGTCATCTGGATGGACTGAGGGTGAAGAATCCCTAGTGGCCGTTCGAACGGATCCCCTCGGCTGGCAGGCCGGTTGAATGGATCGACATTGTGATGGTGGCCAAGCGGGGGATCCCAATCTCGGCGGCTCCTTTGAGGATGCTTTTCTGCTTGCAGGCTGAGTGCCAAAGCCGCTGGGGATGACCTAGTCGCACGCACTAAATCGTGCTCGCTCCTACTGGGAGGAGGTCGTGGCACAACTGTACCCCATTTGCTGGCTAAGCATAAGAGCTATTGCCGCCAAGCTTGATTGATCACTTGAGTCAGGTATTGCCCGTTTGTATGGAAGTCATGGCACCGAGGAAGATTCTTTGTTGGTTAGGCACTGTTGCCATCGTTGCCGAGCTTAACTAGATGTATTTGTCCGTTTGTACTCTGTGCTGCAAGAGGACGTTGTGGCATAGGTATGGATGAGCCTCACAAGGGTAAGTTGGGTTTTGTGGCCATAGCCGTTGAGCTCTGGCAAAGTCTAGACCGTTGCTCGCACATTATTATATTAGTGCTTGATCTTGTCAGAGGACGTCATAGCTCACGCGCGTCTAGTCTTAATCCGCTGACCGTCGTTGATTGATGGTGCTCTCTCCTTCAAGAGGATGTCGCTGCATGCATGCTGTAAAAGCCCCCTAAGATTTTGTATTCAACCGCGTATGGGTTGCTCGGTAGTGGGATCGAGGTTTAAAATCCAACCGTGTATGGGCCACTCGGTAGTAGGACCAAGGTTCAAAATCTGACTGCGCATGGGCCGCTCGGTAAAATCTGATTGTGTATGGGGTGCTTAGTGGTAGGCCCTAGGTTCTTTGACCGTTGGTAGGTCGAGTGGCAGCTGAGGAGAAACTCGTCTGATTTAGGGGCAGTCTGGGTCACCTGATGTTATGAAATAATATGCAAGCACTCGCATGATCAGACAAAATGACAATTTTATTAATAAAAGCATGGTTCAAATAGGTTATATGATGCTTGCAAGACTTACCTGGATTTGATGTGGAATCATTGTTGGTGCTTGCGGTGGCTAGTGTGCTATGCCCTTGGGACCAGTTCACCATCCTAGGTGCACAACTAGCGTGCACCGCCTTGGAGGATAGTTGAGGTGCTTTGGCCTACGGTCTCTATACTCCGTGGGACTCGGTCTTCCAGCATGGACTGGCTGAGCAGTGCCTTGTTGCCGCGGTAGGTGGTCTGATGGCCATTGGCTTGGGTTTCATTGTCAGCTGATACGGGCCTTTGGCAACACGGATTGGTATGGCGCTTGGCTGGACGATGCCTGCTACAATGTGATGGGTAGCAGGCTGAGTTTATCGAGCCCCCCATAGCGGGAATTGCGATAGCTTTTGCAGGGTTTACTACTATACAATGGGCCGATGAGAGGCGTTACCGCGGGGGCGGCCTTGCCGAGCCCTCGGGTCGGGCCTCTCTCTCCAACGAGGGATTGATAGAGTGGTTGCTAACACTGCAAGAGTCTTCTTTATGGGCGGTTGGTTTGCTAGTCGCTTTCGGGAACAACGAAGGCATTGCCACTCTAGGCCTATGAATCATCCTTTTGACGTAGGGTCGTAGCTGGCGCGCCTTACTCTAGAGGATTGCCGAAGCCAGGAATGGTCTCCATCAGTAGGGAGATTGGCTGCTCGTGCTGGCGGTGTGTGTCTACGGCCTCTACATTCTAAAAGGCAGGATTCGCCTGACTGAGCCGATGTGGCATGAAGCCAGCGTCTTTTGGCAGGGAACGCCGTCTTCAGGAGCTAAGTGCTCCGTTGCCCTCGAGGACATTCTAGCCTATTGCTTGCTGCACTTGGTGCACTGGTAGTATTTTTTGGCGTGGTGCGTCGCATGCAAGGGGCTGAGATCTCTACCACTCCTGGGAGCATTCTAGTGTGATGACTGATTGTTGTCTAGCTTAGAGGTGCACCAACTGAGGGGCGGTTTAAAAATGTGTCCAACTAAAGGGCGGCTTTAAGGTGTGTCCGACTGAGGGGCAGCTTGATTTCGGACTCGAGCCCACGCTGCTGATATGTGACTTGTAGGTTCTGAGTGTGGACTTCGGTTGGTGTGAAGGAAGCGTCTTCAAGTGGGGACACCACATGTGGGGGGTTGCTCCGCTGCCCTCGAGGACATTCCAACCTACTACCTACCATGCTTGGCGCATTGGTAATATCTTCTGGCGTGGAACGTTGCATGCGACGGGCTAAGGGCACTACCGCCCTTTAGGGAGTCCCAACTTGCTTCCGACATTGCGTTGGGACCTTGCGAGGTCCTGGGGCTCCGGCGAAGTGTAAAAGTGACCCAAGTGGAACACCGGAATGGATCTTCGGACGTGAGACTCCTATTTCGGCTTTCGAATGCTATGAGGAGATGGTGGGAACCAAATCCCTGTCACAACTGGTGACCTTGATAGGTCAGCAAAGTACCAACCGACATTGTATGAAGCTTTTTCTTGGGCAGGGGGTTTCCTATCATCATGAGAGTGGCATGGATCACACTGTTTCGGGTTTTCATTCCCCATTTGGTGACTTCGTTGATCCTCTAGCCATGGCAAGGCCCTGTTCTGAGTTTTTTATTTGACAAAATAAGAATTATTGTAAATATGGATAGATTATATTTAAACATATCCTAATACACTGTACACAACCTAAAGATCACACCTATCATACACAGGTGGTAAAAAATAGTGATGTTCAACCACGTCTATAGGGTATTGCAAATAGCCTACCTACAAGTATTGAATAATAGTATATTGGAATCAGGCTATCGGGAATATGTATAGCTTAATCTTTAAAGTTTGCTATTTGATTAGTCGGTATGTGAGTCATCGGTCCTTGGTTCTTAAGTTTTCACATATTTTCGACATAATTATCAAGCTTTTTATATTTCTGATTTGTTTTCATATTTGCTTTAAACTTTTGTATGTCTAACATATTAGTATATACTAGGCATTTCATATGCAATCAAGTTTTAAAATATATTTATAAAGAATTTGATGTTTTGGATTTCTGCATATGATCATGATTTACTATCCTTTACACTTGTTTTGTTCATGTAAATATATATATTTTATATACATCCTTTACTAAGCGTAAGGTTCACGTTTGAAATATTCAAAAACCCTTTTAAATTAGCAGACATTAGATTCTTATAAGATTGGACAGAAGACTCCCAAAGAAATATAGTTAAAAATTTTATTTGTGGTTTTGGGTTTGTTTTTGGTTTTATTGCAATGGATAAGATTGAAATTTAGTTTCAATAGTTTGGACTTGGGCCAATATGCTACTATAAATTTATGTATGAGATTTTGCCATTTGTATATTTGCATTTTTGGTCAGATTATTTTCCTTACAACAAATTATGGATTGAGTAGGCACAGTATTGGTTTATGCTAAACGGAGATAGTTTGATCATTCTTAGAACTAAAGTATTTATATCTGATATCTTACTTATGTAATTTGGTATGTTGTGTCCAACTCGGTTTCGGTTGTTTGGTTTTGCATATGGATAAATTTTATTTTAGATATTATTATTACCTACTCGTACTGGGTTACAACATTATAGGTAGTAGGATACCAGGACCATTTTCAATAGTGCAGCCGGCAAGTGGTCTCTTTGTCGTCAAAGACAAAGCTCGTTGTATTATGGAGGCTCTTCACATTCATTGATACCTAGTCGCAACGGCGAATTTTTTTCTCAGAGACAATGAGATTTCACATGCCTGTTGAGCATTACTTCTTTCCAGTTCCTGTTTACTTAACAAGTTTTTTGGAGCACTGTATCCAAATACCTAAGCACATCATATCCTCCACAATCAGCAAGAACAATTCACAACATGTAACAAAAATATTGGCAAGCATAGACCGTCTCCGTGATGGCCACATGGAGATTCATGAAAACATCAGTAGCATAATAAAATATCTGTTCTGCTTAAAGGTCGATAAATTATAAATCCAAAAAGGTGAAGAATCAACTTAATTACAAGTTCAAGCAGGAAGGATAGAGAATCAATCCAGACAACATTCCGTATTAAGATTATTCACTTGGACAAACAAATCAAGAGAAATCAAAAAGAGCGAGGAAGAGAACGATCCATCACCTGATATCAACGCCTCCTTTCACCATATAAGAAGAAACATTCTGACGAATCCACAAGTCAGAGGCGGCGGAAGATGAGCTAATCACCGACAACATCTCATTCGGAATCCCCACCATTACCTCGATCCCGCTCCCCCTGAGCGATCTGAGGACCTCCGGATCAGCATCGAACAGCTTCACTTTGCGAATCTTGTTTTCTTTCAATAGATCCACTACCGTCTTCGGAGATAGCTTGTGCATTGATAGCATACCCCAGTTCACGCCAATCGCTGCTTCCACCATCACTGTAGCAACTGAGCTCCACATTACCAGAACGAGTAGGACCATTGGACCAGCAGCAGCAGCAGCGACGCTCCGGCTTCTCCTTTTCATTCTATTTCTGAAATCCATGCTCCTTTGGTTAATGCAGGAACTATGGCGGCAGGAAGCTTTTGATCTCTGCCGCTATGGCTTCTTTGTTTCTTTCTTTGTGCGGTGTAACTGAACTGAACGAATGTGAGAAAACTTAAAAGCATTGTTTTTCTACCCCCAAAAAATATTACCAATTATAATTTAATTATTCTATAAT
>JAODPA010062101.1:0-72182 GCA_025585075.1 Nepenthes mirabilis | reverse complement strand
AGGTTTTTATTTAATTTATTTTATTGGCAATTTAAATTTATTCTGTCATTTGAACGAATTTTTATCTATTTGATATTCTGTCTAATTTATTGGACTCCTTTAATTTAAATATGATCCTTATTGAGTATTAGACTAACTTTTTTTATTTTTTCCCTTCAGAGTGAATGATTCGGATGTGTTGTAGGAGTATGGACGTGATCTGTTAGCCATTCATCCAATTTGGTGAGTTTGAGTTTTAATATGGCTTAAATTAGGATTTGATGTGATTGGATTATGGAATTGGTCGGGTATAGGTCCAAAATTATGTTTCGGGAGTAGTTCAAATGTTATGTTATGTTATATCTGATTATGATTTTGATTGGATTGTTATCTTTTTTATATAGATTGTAGAGTAGGTCATATGTATTTTGTCCAACGGTTGTCCGATGAAGTCATGTGTGAATTTTGATTTTGTCAGGTCTTGCATAATTGGTTTGTCACACTCAGGTTTTTGGGACTCAGTATTATTTGTTAAATTTATTTAGCATTTTAAATTTCAGAAATTATAATTAACTATTTAAATTAACCTGCTTAGTTCGAGTTCGTGATAGGACCCCAAGGAATCACAACGCTATTTGGGTCATTTTTTATTGGCTAACGAAGTCAGCTCATTTCTTTATCATTCGGATGACGTACTTCCGTGATCGCCTGACATAGTTGTATATTCACGAGATTGTTAGATTGCATGGTGTGCATGTATTTATTATGTCCGATCGTGATCCACGTTTCATCTCTAAGTTCTGGGAGAGTTTGCATCGGGAACTAGAGACGAATATGAAATTCAGTATTACGTATCACCCTGAGACTAACGGCCGGTTTGAGCTGACGATTCAGATATTACAGGATATTATGGGATGACCACCTGGCGCTGGCCGAGTTTGCTCACAATAATAATTTCTAACCGAGTATTGGTATGATTCCTTTCGAGACATTTTGTGGTAGGAATTGCCAATCACCTATCCATTCGGAGGAGCTGATGGGGATTTTAGATTGAAAGGATCAGATCCTGTGTTCGAAATCATTCCTCTAGTGAAGGTTTTGTGAAGAAATTACTCCCGCGAGGAAGCAACGTAGGAGAGGGAGGAGAAGATTCGAGACAAGTATCCTCATCTTTTCTGAGGTACGTAGGTTTAATTAATTCCTAGGAATCGTTAAATTTCGATGACGAAATTTTATAAGTAGGAGAAAGTTGAAAGGTTTCGGTTCTAAAACACGATAATTAGGAGGTAATTAATATTATAATAATCAAGACTAGACTTAATGTACGCGAAAGAAAATGTATCGGAAGTAAAATCGAGGGAAAAAAGGGCTGCTACTTGTTGGTGTGTTGCCAGCAGCACGACGCTTGCCGTGCGCTCAAGCGCAGCAGACAGACGCCAAAAATAGATCTTGTCACGCCTGCTGCTCTCTGTTGTGTGCTCGAGTGGGCGAAGGCAGTGTGCCCATACTCGCTGCACGCTCGCTTGCTGCTGCTGCACACTCGCCTGACGCTTGAGAGACAGGTTATTTTATAATGTGGGCTAGAATCTCGCGATTTTATTTTTGCGCCACCTAAAAACCCTAAGAGAGAGAGAGAGCGTGGAGAATAGAGAGAGAAGGAGGAGATTGAAGCCTACGAGTTCAAATTCGTCCAAGTGCTTGTTATAAAAGTAGTAGATCTGGTCGTGACAAGTGTTTTCATATCCTCTTTTTCCTCTCTTTCGATTTTTATTTATTTATTTTGAGTATTCTTGTTCCGATACCGACCCAAATCATGAAAAATAAGGAACCCATGAATATTGGTTAAGGTATTTGTAGTTTATTGTTGATTTCCCGCTTCGATTTTCCCGATTTGACTTCACCAAATCCTAGACCCGCACCTAGCTCGGGTTCTTTCCATTCCCTTCGAATTTTATGCTATTTGTCCCCCAATTATGAATTACCATGTTCTAATTATGCATATATTTTAGTTGGATGTCCGATTTTTAAAAAATCTACCCGTTTGGCACGTCCGAATGCTCTAAACCAGCACTGTTACTGTTCAGCCGAGGCAAAATATGAATCTTGTATGTTTCCATCATAATTAATTATTATGTAAGTTATGTCCAATTATACATATTTAATTATAAGCTCTGAAAAAATATATTTGTATTCTGTTGTGAAGGAAATATATCCCGGAGGCCTCTAATGTAACAATTGTCTCACAGTGGTAAGAAATTTTAATCTTTCCTATGTATTATAATATCCACGCATATAAATTGAATCGTGAAAAGACTTTAATCCTAAGGAAAAATAAAAATCGTATAAGTTTTTAGAGAAAAAATCACAATTGGCTATATGATCAAATTGTTCTCCCGAATGGAGAGAATTATAACTAAAAGAATTATGGTGGACTTTCAATCATTGAATATGAAATTATGAAATTAGGACTATGGATTTATGTTACGGTGTGTAATATCTCTTGCCATGCCATTGGTACTATAGTGGAGACTCAATGATTATTCAAGTCGCGTGTATAGTGGATTATACTTTTGGCAAGACTTAGGATATTATTGTAGAAGGATGAAAATTGCCTCTGCGCCTCGGGGGACAAGGGGCATAGGTTATGGCTCGTCTACAGGCATGATATATAGATGGCTCGCCTCTCAGTCGATAATAGGAGCTTATGTCTTTAGATTATATGGATGGCATGATCATTTCCTCGTACTCCCACACCTTTAGCTAGTAAGGTCTACTGACCTTGATCCGCAAAGACAAATGCAAATTGAAAAGCATACTGAATCATGTTTCATAGCGTCATGCATCTATACACATCGCTTCCACCTCATCCCCTGCTGTATTTATATATATTGTTGATTATTTGTTTATGATACATTTGCTGAACTATTAGTTCAACCTTACTTCTTTTTTCCTTCTGGATGAGCATGTACTTATACTCGATGAGCCCGAGTAGGCCGTAAGCACAGGATAGACAGCTGATAATGATCGAAGAGCTTTTGGGGACTTAGTTGGACAATTCTGTATGGATGAAGAATTTGTATAAATTATTTTGATACATTTGGATATTTACGTATGTAATGATGATGTTGGATGTATATTTAGTTTCCATTGTATATGATGGATATTATGCTTCCGCAGGTTTCCTTTTGTGGTTATGTTGTGTTTCCTAATTGGCATCTTTTTTGAATTGACGTCGTACCAGTGTTATGACGTTGGGGCCACCTGTAGTATTGTGGTGGCTTTAAAGATCCTGTGTATTTTGTGTAGTGTGTATTTGTAGTTGTTATATATGATTTATTTTTAACAGACGTCCATTTTATAGACGAAACACTACCGAATTTTTGATAGATTTTTCGGTCCATCATATAATGTCATAAAAATATCATGACATACAGTTAAAATTTACAACATTGTTATATACATGTCCTAATTTTAGTTTAACTAAGTACACTAAATTCTAGGTATCTTGAATATATCAACTAAATGTAAAACAAAACTAAAAATTTTATCTTTACTCATATCCATTAGACATTAGCTCATGCGATACATTTGAATAGTAATAAAATAATAAGAGAGTGAGTCAAATGTTCAATAAGGTGCAATATATATACAAAGATATGCACACTTATATCGAAAATATGTTGTCGGAAGGAATAGGAGTAAGAAAACATACATAAGCATGAAATATGAATGGAAAATATTTTCCTAATGCATTCAACTTTCTTTATCATGTTCTTTTACTGTCTTATAGTTAAAACTTATTTAACTTGAGGAATCAAGACGAGTACATTTTACCAACTAATGAAGTGGACAGGCGAAGAAAAGATTGTGTTCAATTTACACAACCTTAGGTTTAACCTTCCTTTTCACCTCGAGGTGGATGGTACATACCTTTATACCCAATAGACAGGCCTAAAGCCGCCTTTCTTTCCTCGCGATGGTAGGAACAATTCTTCAATTTCTACTGTAATAACCTAAGGCATTTCAAGAAATATTACCCTTTATATAAATCGTTAGTCCAATTTCTTAATTCCTTTTTCAAATCATTTTATAGAAACTCTACGCTTGTTCTTAGTACTTCTTCATAGTTTTCTTCATTTCGGAAAAAAATAATCATACTTCTTGATACTTTGTAGAGTTTCTATTTAAACTTCTTATAATATCGAAACATACGAATTGTAAAGATGTAATAATTACTAATGAACCGTAAGTCTTAAAAAATCAGATGCGTTAACCGATTTAATATCTTTAACTTTTAAATTTTACATATGTTAAAAATTCAAAACTAACATATGATATATTCAGCCTATTCGGCCGCCGGTTTGGTAGTTGGTTTAAGGCCAACTCGAGTTAATTTCTATAGTATAATTTCAAGATAATTTAGTTGATTTGGCTGCCGGTTCAAGGTTAATTTAATGGCCGATTCAAAGGGTTGGTTCATACTAATTTTTACCACTGAAAGTTTCAGCATCAGCAACAATATTATACCAACTAGTTCGTGCTTATATAATGGCCGGTTCATGCTGATTTAGTAGCCGTTTCAAGGCTGGCTCATAACTAGTTTAGAAGCTCTTCCAATAGTTGAAGAACTTAGTATCAGGAAATCAACAGATTCAAGTTGATATTTCAGTTGGTTTAGGACAAATTTTACACCTTAAAATTCAACATCAACATTTGATGTTGTAGCAGGTTCAGGAGGGTCGGTTCACCTAATTTTTATAGCTGGAAAAGTTCAGCTTTAGCAAGGATGTTTTGGCCGGTTCATCTATTGGTTTAAGGGCCAATTCAGGCTGATATTCCAGCCAGTTTAGGGGATTGTTCAAGATGATATTTCAGTCAGTTTAGCACTTCAATAGATTTATTTCCCTGTTAAAATATAATCGGATTAAATTTCATTAACCCGCCCCACCGATTAATTTTTGTATTGCCACTGCATTTCGGAATGAGTCTCTGGTTCCGAGTTTTTAACATAATTAGCAGAATTAGTATAATTATAAAATTGGATCCTTAAAGTATAAGCTCGTTGCTTAAGTAGATGGTTTGAAAAACTTGATACTGCACTATTAGTGAGTAAGAGTTCTTTTTTTTACTTCTTGATAAACTTGGTTCACTTTAAAGATAATGAAGAGGAACTCAAAGACTTAATTACTTCTAAACTAGCTACAATTGAACAATTTACTTGTAAGTTTTACCAAGTACACATTATATACTACTTTTGCGCAACCTTCTTAACAACCAAATTAATCAGAATAAAACTTTTGCATTCGAAATTTCATGCGTGACAAACTCAATTGATAAATCTTCTGCTTAGATTCCACTATATAAAAATATATATATTTGTCTCAAAAATTAGGAAATTAACCAATGTGAGACTTCACATAGCCCTAATGACAGTGAGCTATTTTTTAATGATGTGGTATTTTTTGTAGTAGTTCAATAGATTAGTTTACTTTTAGACATGCTTCCTTTCGCCTGCTCTTATTCTTAGACACATTTATTTTTGCTGATATTGACTCAGATTTGGATGTTCATATATTAAATAAAGAGCTGCTTTGCCTATTGTTTTAGTATTTAGTTGACTCATCTTTATTTATAATCGATAGTCAAATTGGCTAACAGTATTGTTGCTTTTTTTTTTTTTTTTTGTAACTTTGGTTATTACTAGAACTATATGGCATGATTCAGCTGTCACCTTGATTATTTTTTCGTGATTTTGGCATAAAAAGACAGATATTACTTAAGAGAAAGACTGGCTATGGCTTGGCTTTTGATGAATTAAACTATAATCATATCCCATACTCTTAACTCTTAACTCAAATTGGTAAGTGCAGGAAAGGTAAAAAAATAAAAATTTGCCTCTAGTCAAACATTTTCATTTGCTTGGCTTGCCTTATACTGAACAAGTTGCTTACTCAACAAAATTCTTTTAACAAAGATATGAATTAGGAAGAATTGGTTAACGAAATTGCAATTATTATGATGGAGAGATATTTGGATGGGAACCAATAAACAAGCAAGATAGCAAAGTTGAAATCAAGATTGATAGGAAGCAAGTAATTAATTGATTGCACATTAGAGATTGAGGTAGTATTCTTCTAGAAAAGGAAAATGAAAGCAAACAAGTAAGAAATAAGTCACAAGTAAGTAAATCTATAATCAAGGCAATGAAATCTAAATGGGTGTTCACTTGAACAGGTAGATCTAGGAAACTACATATGATGTCTTTCGGCATGCGTAAATGTGATATCTCAAAAATTAACAGGCTTCATCGGGCCAACAACTTGAAAGATCAGTTTTCTTTGTAACAATTTCATTTTCCTAGTCATCAATGAATTGAGTAGGCAGTTCTCGCTCCACCTTTTTGTCTTAGTTACTCAAAGTTTTGGAGAGGAAGATGCATCTTAGGTTGACATATAGGGTAACTCTTAAGATATTGATAGAGGAAGAAAGTAGTAGCGCAAGGAGGTTAGTAAAGAAGTTTTATAGTTCAAGTAGTTCGTGTACGTCTTATAGATCTATTAATTGTTGATTAGAAATTAGAAATTGATATTCAAAAGAAATTATTGCTTAATTATAGTATTGATTTCAGAAATCTCAAGGGTTGGGCTAATTTGATAATTCCTTATTTCAAGTATCTTTGAAACTTGAATTCAACCTCTGAGTTTAAGCGATTAGTATTGGGCGCAATATCGATAAGCTAGCTTAGTTGAATAATTCAATGAGCCCATAGTTGATCGGCTCAATATATTAAAAAGCAAGTAGTGTATGGCCCATTAGGCCTAAGTCCAGAGAATACAGCATTCGGTTGTGATCCTACTCTAGCAATGATAAGTCAATATTTAACATGTAGTTGGGTGGTTCTAAAGTGAAATATAACCCAGACTTAATTGTACATACAAATGACAATATATTCAAGTTTCTACTTGAGGAATTTGTTGATTTATAGTCAGCTAAGTAAAGATTTATGATTAGACAAATATTAACTACCTATCACCAATTTATTCTTTGGCGTCAATTGCTTTCAATTAACCCCACAATTAGAAAGTATACAATGTTAGTTGAATTAATTAGTTTTTAATTTATTTAACTGTTTAGATTGTAGTCGATTATTTTTTTCTAAAAAATTTTCAACAGTTAATATTATATCTATAAGTACATTCCTTTTTCTATAAAAAAGAGAGATGAGATACAAAAATAAGGAACACATAACATTCTAACTTACCTGTTCTTCTTCAATTGTATAGAGCCAATCCCTCTACTTACTCTCTCTCATCCCTTCAATCTCTCCCTTTTTCTAATTTTTTTAGAAAGATACTTACTCGAATGTTGGAGAATATATTAAAGAGCGAGTCATCAGTTAGCATCGAGTCATCAGTTAGCATATTTTAACCCAGGCCTTGCTTGCTAACCGCTTTCATGCTTGACCCTTGTTGTCAATCATTATATGTCATTGCTCAGATCTTTGCTGCCAATTGCAAGCCATCTACAGTCGTGAGCATGTTGTCGATTATCGACTGTTGATGCCCTAAATGCCACATTTAGTTTAAAAATTATAACATTAAAATCCATTCAACAATGAGTACTTTTTTTTAATTGTAAAATATTGTCACTATCTATAAAATTAGTAACAAAATTGTTACGACTATAAATCACAATGGGTCCCTTTGAATATTGCAGTACATTTCTTCTAATGCTTGTCCCAGTCGCCATGTAAATTCGACAGGTTAGGGGGGGCCGCACGGTAGTCACAGGCGGTCGCAGAATCGTACTCCCTCTCTCCTGCCTGGTTCATGCGCTCGCTCCTCTTTAAACGGCGGGAAACGGATCATGGAGGGCAAAAATAAATTGCCCTCCCTCCAAAAGACCCAACCATCCTCTAGTTCAAAACCCTAAAACATCTCAAATACCCATTTCCTACAATTTTCTCAAATTCTCATTGAAGAGGATCGAAGACGAACTCCTGAGGGTTTTAGCCCCTCCTCGTTCTTCCATGGCGTTTCCAGCTTCGGAAGCCATGAATGACGACGAGCAGCAAGCCGACGCCAGAAAGCCAACGAACGAAGACATCGACAGCAATCACAATGGAACTCCCATTAAATTTCTCCCTCTTCGCCGTGTGTACTCCGCTACATCCCCTTGCGCCGGCGTCAGCGGCTCATCAAATATTATATCCAAGAAAATCAAAGCCCGTAAGGTTTTGACGATCGAACACATTGAGGAGGAAAGCGCGCTGCTGAAGAATCAACCGCAGCTGCCTCCACCGCCGGTGGTTAAAGTCTACTCTCGTCGGCGCAAAATTCCTTGTGAATTATCGGTTTTCGATTCGCTGATGGAGAAGTTGGAGCCGAAATCGGAGGTAAGAGTGGCATCAGATGTAAAATCGGAGCAGCCAGAAGAGGTGAAGTTGGAGCAGGTCGATGAGGTTTTTTGCGGGCCGAGTTGTGCTGTAGAATTGCCGAACAAGAGGAGGAAAGTTCGGAGGTCCGAGCTCTTTCAACTAGGTGTTGATTCGAGTGTCTTAGGTGGTGATGATGGCCCTCGATTGAGGGAATCTCGAAATCATCGCAATGTAACTAAAGATAATTCGGTAAAATTAAAGAGACGAAAACCGAAATCTTCTGTAAATTATAAGGACGAGAATTTGGGTGTAAAAAAATGGTTGAGGTATGTTCTCTGTCCGTTGATAAAAGTGCAAGAATATTGATGTCGCTACTAAATTCTCATGTGGAAGTAATTTTTGGCTGGATTGTCCACAGGTTGGCATTTGATGGTGTTGATCCCATGGTATTTATTGGATTCAAATGCAAGGCAAGTTTTTCGCTGGGAAATTGACTAGCCTAATTACACTTCATTGGGTGAGGTGCAAATCTATGTCATATTATGGAATTCAACCGCGCTTTAATGCAGGTTTACTGGCCATTGGACGATGAGTGGTACCAGGGTTCTGTTGAGGGCCATGATCCCGAGTCTAATCGGCATAATGTATGGTTTACTTAAATTTTCCACTCGTGTGCATGCTTTTTGACATTCTGCGAATAAGTTTGCCGTATATCTCCCTACGGTCTCAAATGCAGGTGAAGTATGACGATGGAGAAGAAGAAGATCTAATTTTATCACAAGAAAAAATTCAATTTTATTTATCACGAGAAGATATGCAGAAGTTAAACCTGAGTTTAAATGGCAATGGCGTGGATTGTGATGATCTTGACTATAGTCAGTTGCTTGTGCTGGCTGCTAGTCTGGATGACTGTCGGGGGCTTGAGCCTGGGGATATTATATGGGCAAAACTCACTGGTATGTTTGCTGTTTGCTTTCTTGTCAAAGGTTTGATCATTAGTCACCAAGAACCAGTTGTAAATTGGCGTACAGGAATCATGTTTTTGAGTTGAGTTTTTTGATTTGGATGGATGCGTTGCATTATTTGCCTCTATGGCTTAGTTACTGAGTCTTTGGTGAATATTCACTTTAGGAGTGGATGATAAGCAATCCATCGTCATTTTTTATTGGGTGGTGATGACATTAGTCTTCTTCAAAGTGCTGCCACCTGTTGCATGCACCAAAACTGTTCTTCAACTTCAAAACCCATAGTGGAGCAGGTTCTAGTCGGTGGTATTGGAGTTCACAATGGTGCATTGTGTAAATTTCTGTAATTAGCATATCCAGATAGTAAGCTGCTAATTGATGGAATAACACCAGATATTCTCCCCTGACCAAGTTCATTTTTCCTTGTATCAATAGGTTTGGGTTTTAGCATTATTTTTTATGTTGTCCTGGGAGTTCAGGTAAGAAACATTTGGACTTCTTATAGTGGGTTACGGTTTTAGATAGTTTGTGTAGAGAGAGGCATGTCTGTTTGGAAGTCTGAGCTTAAGCTATTTTTGAAAACTAATTATTACCCTTGAAATATACGGGTAGCACAAATAGTTTTTTGGCTTGTCTGTGTTTAGAGTGTATCCTTTTCCAGTCATTCTACTTTGGAAGTCCTCTTATGTTTATCATAAAAAAAGATTTATCTGGGTGTTGGATGTAGAAGAACTTATTGAACCGTTTTTTTCCCCCAAACTTCAGGGGCTTCTTTTGCAAACATTGTTTGATATTTTATTAGAGAAGTCATTGACTCCTTAATTTCAAATCATATGCTGGAACATATTTTAATAACTAGAGTTTATTGTCCCCAATTTCTATCTTCTTTGTTTTATTGCAAAGGGAGGGGATGATGCAAGGATTCTTCCATTGATTTGTGACATTCTGTTCTTAAGTTGAATACAATGGTGATGTGTGCTCTGATGAAGTACTTCTATTACACTATTACACTCTGATTGATCTCCTCTTGTCATGGTGGGCATGGGTCTAATGATTGAATTATGGAGAGAAAAGGAGGAAATATGCCACCTATTTTTATCTTCATAGACTATTGCTTGCTTTCTTTCTAGCTTGCTATTACTGTTTCCTTGCTAAATCCGGTCCTTTTGCTTTCCCTACTGGCTAGGTTTCTTGTTACAGGCTTTTATCATCATAATTTTTGTCTGAGTTGGCTTTTTTGTGAGTACCTCTCTTGCTTTTGTAATTGCCACAGAGACATCCCTAATTCCTGCATTTGTACTGTTGTGTCTGCCAAAGTGCCACCAACAACCTTATAAATGTCACCACCAAGAGTGGTCTTGAAAATCACTTAAATCAAGGAATATACTGTAGTGGGCACTGCATGTTGACTTATTGGATTGATGAGTGTTCCTACCAAGTGGAGTGAGTTGTCACGCAATGACACTTTCCTGCAGTCGCCCGTGTGGCGTTTGCCTGTCACACCCCGTGTAAAGTAGACAAGTCAGCTTTCTTCGATATTCCTACCCTAAAATTTGTAGATATGTCTGTGTGGTGCATAATTTCTGTACGTGGCTATCTGTGGCACTCTCCCCTACCAGTTTTCACAACGCCCCTGTCGTGAAGGGGCATCACTATCCTGTGGCTTTGACCTTCCTCGCCTTCGCATCTGCACTTCATCCCCTAACTCAATTGAACTATGGATGGCTGTTGTTCTCCGCTCAAACCTTGGAGTAGGTCCTGGTCTGTCATCCTTCTAGTGTAAAGCTCGTCCAATGCTGACTTCCCCTGGAGCAACCAAATGGTGCCAATCTTTTGCAAAAGCATTGGTGCCCTCTTCTTCAGTCTCCCTCTCGAAGAAGTGCCACCATACACGATGACTCCTCATCGTCCATAATGCATAGGCATTTGTCCCGTGGCATCACTATGTTCTTGGCCAAGTGGAAGAACAGGCATTTGTCCTGCGGCATCACTATGCTCTTAGCCAAGTGGAAGAACTTGATGCCTAAGATGAGTGGATAGTCATCTAAGTCTGCCACCATGAAGTCTAACTTATCCTTTGACACGCTTCCAATTTTCACTGGCATGTCTCACACAACTCCTTGGATAGGGAGAGGGGTAGAGTTCACCATCTTTTCCTAGTCCATCTTTGTAACCAAGTCAAGTTTATACTTATTTATGACGTCCATCATCATGAAGTTGTGTGTCGCCCTTGTATCTAGCATTGTCATTGTGGGTTTCCCCTTGATGTCATATACACGTACATTAATCCTTGACCCTGTAGGTCCTTTTGCACTGCCTGGGCTATGTAAATGTGCCACATTGCCCCCATTTGATGTGGCTTGTCCTCCATAGGACCTTCGCTAACCTTTCGGATGGAATTCAGCTTCCATCGTTGAGGGCAATCCTTTGCGAAGTGCGGTTTGTCGCACAAGAAACATCCACCACTACCATTGTCTTTGCCATCCTTTTCTCGAGCCTTGTGCTTGACCCTATCTTGATCTCTACTAGACCTTGGCTTGTCGAGGTGATCCATTGTTTTGGGAGGGCTCTTGCTGCAATGCTCTTTTGATGCATCTCCCCCACATTTGGCGTGACCACCCTCGTAGTGATCCTTGCCCAGCTTGAAGTCCATCAAGGACTTTGTGATGACTAGGGCATCACTCATCGTCATGATCCCATGGTTCTTCATCTCCGTCTTTGCCCATGGTTGCAGTCCCATCATGAAGTTAAAGAATAGCTCATTCTCGGTCATGCTAGGCACGCCTATCATTATTGAAGCGAACTCCTTCACATAGTTGCCAACCTCATGTTTATACGGGTGAGGAACTTGGCATTCTTCGGGTAGAATTGCTTCTTGATTTCCCCTTGAAATCATCCCATGTTGTTATAGTGCATAACCCGTTCACCTCGTGGCTTTTGTAATGCCACCATAGCATGGCATTTTCTATGATATAAAGGGTTGTAGTCTTTACTTTATCCCGGTGATCGACTACCTGCATAGCCTCGAAGTATTGCTGCATTTTTCGTAGGAAGTTGTTTAGTTGCTTGGCATCTAGCACACTAACAAAAGGCTTAGGCTGAAGTGCCTCCATCCTAGATGTTTCGATGACTGCCCCACCAGTCAATGTCCTCTTGCACATGGCCCAATCCTTCCTCATGGGTGCAACGTTAGCTTCAAGCTTACCCGTGATATCTAGCAACATCCCCTTTAATGCCACTATGTTCGTATGGAGATTTGGCATTATAGATTTCATCATATTCACCAACATATCTTTAGAGTCTTGAAACTCCCTCTTAAGGTTGTCAAAGCCGTCCCCCAGGCCTTTGACATCTCCAAGATCTCCTCCACCAGGCCTTTGACATCTCCAAGATCTCCTCCACCAAGCCTTTGACATCTCCCAAGATCTCCTCTGCCAGAAAAAGTCTTGCTTCGAACTTAAAGAAAGAGTCCTTGGATGTACCTTGTGCACTCTTCCTCTTAGCCGGCGCTTCACCCTCCATGGTGCTTGCAATGTTTGTTAAGTCGCCTTTGACATGGTGAAGGTTGTCCCTTGCGTTAACGTTGGCTAGGTCCCCTCCAGGCTGTCTTCTCCTTGTGTGGTCTTAGCACAGGTACCCCATGTAGCTTGCTCGCAAACTTTGGCTTTGACCTATCACATGATGACCCTTTTTGTTGGTCACCCATGTGGCACTTATCTATCACACCTTGTGTGAAGTAGACAAGTCAGCTTTTTCTGATATTTCCATCCCAAAGATGTAGAAATACAAGACTTTTGTAGAAAACATGCTTTATTGTAGAAATTGAGTACAAGAATATGGAGCACCTCTCTGACACACGCTCCTGTGAGCTCTTTTGGAAGTTACCTTTCGAGTTCTTCATGACTAGCCACCCCTTGGTTGCACACTACTTCTTGGTTTTACCTCAATTGGCTTTGCTTGAGTTGCTTGCTCCTTAACTTCTTGAGCTTAGTTAGCTTTTATAGTAGTTAAAGCTTATCCCAAATGAGAGGCATTTATCCTTTTGTATAGGAATGCCACTCCCTCAACCAATGGTTAGGATCATCTTTTCATTATTTACTATGGTTGGCTAAGATTTATTTTCTAGAGTATTTTACATAAATATTTCGCTTTAGACGACTCTTGGATTTTCGACATATTTCCTATTTAAGAACATTCTAGAGTAAGTACATATCTTCCTATTTTTTTTAATAATTCACTAGGCTGCTCTAGAACATGCTAGAATCTCTTAGATAATTATTCACCTTACACATATATCTTTGTATATATAAGCTGTACATGCAGACATGTTTTATCTGTATGTTACGTTTGCGTGGCATATAACCTTCATGCTTGTCGGCCATCCGTGATAGAGTGCTGTAGTTATTAAACAATTGATTTAGTGATCAATAAAGTTAATAGTTGTCTGGTTGAATCCGAAGGGGTCAACGTGTGCCATTAATACCCCATTGAATGCCAACAATGAATGAATGGGCTCGAGGATCTTTGTTTATGAAATGGTTCCTTTAATTCATCATTTTCCCCTCATCTGCCACAACTGTCCTTTAAAATCATAAGACCCTTTCTTTGCTGAGGGCATTGAAGAACATTGTTTCCCTTTTGTGAGTATAGCCATAGCTTTTCCATAGAGTAATTTATGCTCTAGATCTATAAAGTGATTCCTAATCCCCTGTGTGAGTCCCTGAGTAGATTAATTGAAGGTCGAGTGATTCCCATTCCATTTTGTAATCTCTCTTTTGGCATATTATTCTCTCTATGTTTTGGTTGTCAGTTTTGAAGCCCCTCCCCTACTGTTTCCACTATTGATCTAAATATTTGGCCCCTTGGTTGGTAGTGTTTCTTTGCCACCTGTTAATACAAGCTATGGTCCTTGTTTTGTTAAGTTTTCCTTCACATTACTTCCATCCTGAAATCCTTTCTGCATCGTATACTTCGAAGTTCTTTGACAGAGAATTAGTTCATGTAAACTTGGTAAATAGTAAGCCCGGAATTGGGTGATATGTAAGAAATTGGTTGAATTTAAGTGTCCCCCTCTTGATTCTTTGGTCATCTTCCTTGGAGCTAATGCAGGGAAAATGGTCAGAGATGCTTGCAATGGAAAAAAAACTTTGAGTTCCTGATGTTCCAAGAGCTGAGAGCTATTCAATCCCATCCAGTTTCCTGTAAGTGCAGGCTTCTTTTCTCTTCCATTGCAACCTGTACTGGTCAAGACAGATCACAATTGTTGAGGCAGGAATTAATTTCAGCAGTAGCACCTGGTTCCACATTCCCTCCAATGACCTCGTTTGAAGATCTCACAGCATTGAAATCCCCCATAAAAATCTGTGGATCCTCCATATAAGTAGCGGCCAACAACTCCATATTATCACAGTTTGAATTCACAGACAAATGTGATTAATAAACTAGAACAATCCTCAATACAGGTGGTTCTGCAATGCGTATTTTGATCATAATAGTCATCAGAGTTATCAATAGATTGCTGATCCCAACCTACGCATGTTCTCCCCACTGAATTGTGGCTATAATTCATTCTCCATCCCCAACTAGGGGATACTATAGCACTTATTTTTAGAGGTTTACCTTCTATAACTTGCTTTCAACTATTGAAAAAATTTGAATCTCCGTGGATTGCAGGAAGTATTCAACTTCCTTTATTTTGAGAGGACCATATATGCCTCTCACTTTCCAGCATGCAACACCGGTCATTTAATAGTCGGTGAAGGGGAAATGGCTTTTTGACTCCCGCAGAAGGTAACTTAGCCTTTGTTGCATCAGAGTCAGGCTTTCAGAACACTGCACTCCAAGCCAGAGTTCAGACCCTTATTGTCAACCAGCAGGGCAAAGGAATTGGATGTAACAACCAGATCAGCAGTTCCTGAGGGAAGCTTTGAATGAACCGTGGGAAGATTGTGATCCAAGGAATATTGAGTTGGACCTGAAGAAGGTGAGGGAGCAACCTCATCCAGAATCGGAAGAGGCTGAAGAGGGATATAATCTGTCTCTTTGCATGAAAACAACATAGGGAGGATTGGGGTCTTCAGACCTGATACAGCCAGAACTTTGCAAGAGGGAGCTCTTAGGTTTTCACCCCTGGCTTTCTTTTTGGAACCATCAGATTTATGTCCTGCCTAAAAAAATCACTTTAAGTTAGTTTGCTAGAACATTCATAGAAAAAGAAAATATGTTTTGCCAATTCAAGAATAATTTGAGCCACCCCAACTGAAATTTAGACCTATCTAACCCTCTCTTATTGATAACTAGATCATTCTTTACACCATAGAGAACAAAAGGATAGTATGGTAGGTAAGTGCGATGCACTTGTCTTTAGTCACTTTCATTCTTAACCAGAGCCAAGCTGCGTGTTCATGCTTAACAAAATTTACTTAAACCCACTGAACTCTCATTCAGTTCCAAGTAAATCAACTTTTTAATGGATTCTTTCTCTTTTGTACCCTTGATCCTATCCTGTCCTATTGGTTAATTATGTTTGGAAGGCATGATGCAGCGACAATATTATAATATGCTTTCATATGAGTGATATATCAGCCAATATATAAAATATTGTTGATATATCTGGTATTTGGCCAATATTTCTTGTCAACTTGTGTCTTCCAAAATTTTTCTTTTCTGATATATGTGATACTAAAAAGTATTGTTTGATATGTCTGATACCGATATAGTAGTAACTAATATTGATATTTTCATCCATAACCCAATGATCTGTACAGCTACAATAAGGCATCTTCTGTATATGTTTGTGTGATGCTGTATACTTGTAGTAGGATTTTTACCATATGTTGCTGCACCATCAAGTTGCTTACTTCCTTTGAAGACACGGTTTTTGACGTATAATTATTGGTGCTTGCACCAAATAAACTTTTCACTGTATTGTTTTCCTTTTGCTTAGGTCATGCAATGTGGCCAGCAGTTGTTGTGGATGAGTCACGTGTTGGTGATCGAAAAGGTCTGAGCAAAAATTCAGGTGGAAGATCAGTTCCTGTGCAATTCTTTGGTACCCATGATTTCGCAAGGTCTGGTCATTGGTTAATCCTTTCAATTAGAATACACTGCGGCTATCTTTTTAATTCCATTATTTTTGAAATGACTGATATTTTGCAGATTGCTTTTATGATGATTCATTCAGGTTCCTTTTGTATGATCTGGTTTATTTCTGAGCACAATGATTGCCAATAAATTATTGGATGTCTGCAGGATACAGCTGAAACAAATTTTATCTTTTCTCAGAGGACTTCTCTCTTCTTTCCACCTGAAGTACAAGTCACCCCGTTTCCTCCGGAGCTTGAAAGAAGCAAAAATGTATATCTGTCCTCAGTCACGAATTTAGCTTTCACTAACACATGGTGGGAATGGAAATATTTTCATGAATGTTTGTGTACTTTGAAATGTTTGGTTCCTTTTCTTGTAGTCTCTATGTTCTATTTTACATAGAATTGTGACTTTAATTGTCCATTTGTCTTTCTCTTGTTGACACCGTGCATCTTTCCTAAATACACGATTTTAATAGTTTGTTTCATATAACAATGTTGTCATTCTTGGACACCCTTTTTGTTGCTATTGTGTATCCTTTTGTGTATGTATTTCTGTCAACATCACAAGTTAACAGTTTGCTATTGCATTTGATCTTCTATGTGAATTCCCTTTTAATGATATTGGTTTATGAATTTTTTGTCTTTCCGCCCTTTCTAAAAGATTAGGAGAAATTGGATATTGTAGTAATGTGTAGATTTTGTTCAGCTTATTTCTCATCTTTGCCATGTCTTTTGATTTTTAATCTTGTCCATTTTTCTGATTGGCACATTCTTGTGTTTCTTTGACATGTTCAAACAATGTCAATGATGGGTGATAATTGCTTGCTTTCTTGTGGTCCTGGTATTTTTCAGTATTGTTTCCTTAGTGATTCTTCTTGTATTCTATGTTAGCTTCATTTTTTAGGTTAAAGTTTTGCATAGCTAGAGGGTCTTCCGTTTGTTTCTGGTTTGTAAATTTTGGTCTGGATTTCCTGTTCATATGGGGAGATCTAATAGGGCATTAATCACAAAATATTTTCAGCTGGCATTGCTGATGACTTGAATGAGGCCTAGGGTACTGGATTATGAGGGAACAGGTTGGGCATTATTGGGAATTTTTCACACTTCTTTGGAGTAAAAGATTATCTCTTTAGAGATCTTTTGGTGGATCTGATTGGATTGTGAGGTTTTTCCTTACCTATCTTGGGTCAACAATATGGAAAGAAACGAATAAAATGAAAGAGGACCATCTTATCTTTCTTAGCAATTCTATTTGTTTCTAATTGCTACTTAGCTTGTACATTTTTATTTCATTACACTAGTTTTGTTAGGCTATGCTACTTCTTAAGGGTGTGTTGCATTTTTTTGTGGAAGGATATGTAGGTAGAAATCTGCATCACTGTGTAGGTCATCAGTAAAATCTAGGGGAAAAAGAATGCACTTAACAAAGGAGATTCTGTGAAGCCACTAATTCTGTAAGTGTTGCCTTCAACTGATGCATCATGCACCTTGATTTCTTTACTCATTATTGAAGTTTGTGTTGCCATGATTGCCAAATGGAAAATTACAAATCAATTATGGCTGCCATGGAAAATTAAGGAACAATTAAGGATGACTTTGATGTCTAGAGTGTTGCTTCCATTGTTTATGTTATGAATGTAATTGATCCCACATTGGAAACTTACTATTGTAATTAACCAAATAGATATATCTTGTATCTACTTAACTTGTTCCCTCTAGCAAAACCACCGAGTAGTTGACCGTGTACACTAGCTGTTTGTTTGGGTTCTTCACAAAACAGTCCAGTGTTGTTTGGTGAGAGGGTTTGATCAAGTTCCTCTCATACCTTTGGAACTTATGTTTAGAGTGATTCAGTCACTTGTACTCATTTTAATAATATTGAAAACCACCATCATCTTATTGCTTGTGGACGTGGCTCTCATCCCAAGAATGAACCACATGAATTTGTTGTCTTACATGGTTTTTTTTTGTCATAATTCTGCTGTTACAACAGATTCCACACCGGCAGATCTCCAAAGAAGTTTTATTGTTTCTTGAATATCCCTCTCCAAATGCAATAGAAAGCTTCCTTGATTCCCTTATCCTCTTGATTATTCCAGGAATTACTGATATGTAACACAGCTTCAATTGCAATGAAGTAGCAAATGATGACCTACTTGGAGTTTTGCATAAGCAGTATCTGCTTGTCAAGCTTGAATTTCTTGTCCTTTTTATGATGTAATCTTATTCTAAAAAAGGAGTCGAAGCTCCAGATTTTTGCCTGAAAAGAGAAATCTTCCCATCTGCAAAAAAAATATAATTTTATTGACTTAGGGGGCTATTTTGATCTATTTTTAACTCTTTGAAAGACTGGTTTGTCATGCTGCACTATGAAAAAAAAAAAAACAGTCAATTGCTTCCTTTTTCTAATCAAGCATTTCCAGCAATGATGCCAAAGGCAAGTTAGGTGAGCACCTAGGTGCTCAGGCGAGCCAAGGTTTAGCTTTAGGGCCCTGTCCATGTCCTAGCAACACGACTTCAGGTAGAGGCCCCCTAGGCGAGCACCTGAGGCAGCTGTGGTACTTAGTCTCTCCCTCTTTCTCTCTCTCTCTCTCTTAGTCTTTTGTCATAAAGCAGTTCTAACAATATGTTGTAGGGTATTTCCGTGAATTTATGGATATTAAAAGTTAAAAATCCCACTGCTTTTCTGTGTCTAAAAGGCAACAGTTTCATTCCTCTTAAATTAAGTGGGAAATAAAAAAAAGATTAAGCATTATGTGGTGATGATGATGAGGATGATGCGGTGGAAGTTGATGACTATCGGAGTCTGGAGTATCTAAGGATTGTGTCAGTTTGCTAGAAAAGTAGAATAGATTAATCCTCATATAATCTTTTTTTTTTTTTTTCATGTGTTTAAGGTCTTTTGCTTTCGATGCTTGAATAACATGATGCCATAGCCCTGTGTGACTGTGAATGTGTTGCATTTGTAATATTACATGGACAAACTACTATTTTTGTTGATCATGATGCATATAGTGACATAATGCTTATATTTCAAATATATCTGTTGTTTTAGATATTTGTGCCTTGATTAATATTTCTTTCATCACTACGTGTATACTTACGCATTTTTAACTTCGATTGGTGCCTCACTTGTCTTGGGGAACTTGTCGCCTTGGGGCGATCAAGATTCTTTTGTCCTAGTTCCCCTAGCTTTTGACAACTCTGATTTACAGTAAACTTGATCTAACTAGTAGGAACAATTATCTATGCCTTTTTAGTGATATTTCCTATATATTTATATGTATATGCGGCTATATATTTTGGTATTAGAAGTACTATGTACTCAATCCTTTCTTAGCCTTTCCTTCAGGTGCTGTTTCCTAATCTTCCAAAACTTATATACCATGGACTGTTGTATTTGTTTTCCTGAAAGTCATTCTATTTGATGATTATTGTTCCATATTTTTTCATATGTTTTTCCTGGTTTGCAAGGGGTAAATTGTTGTCTTATATCCACATAACGGGCTTACTTGACAATGTGTAAGTTGTTATCTTATACCATTCCAAGTGGTTTGAACCTGAATCTCATTGATGCAATTCTAAAGTTTGAGGCATTAACCTAAGTATGCAACTATTGCATCCACAAAGCAATTTAAGAGGCGTTTTTTGCCATGTTCATCTTGCTTTTATTTCTGCATTATCTTGTTAAAGGTGACCTAATAATGTAAAATTATCTAATAATTTGAATTCTGTGGATACATTATCTTGTTAAAGGTGATCTATATAATCTAAATTTATCTGCATGCATTTTGTGTATGACAAATAATTTTTGAAATATTTTGCATGATTATTCCTTTTTAAAATGTCTCTTAATAGTTAAGATGAGAGGGGGACTTGGTGGGAATTAAACCTAGGTCAATGGCCTGGGCTAGTGGAAATCTACTGTGATGTTGCACTTGGTTTCCCTATGTGCATAGCTGTTCCTTTAGTGACGCTTTTTGATGGTAATCTTCAGGTCTTGCATGTGTAAGAGGTATGCATCCTAGTACTTCTAGTATTTTGAGTTTTGACTATTTATTGCAACATTTAGCTGGTTCATTTAGTTTTCAAGGCATTCTTGCTTCATCATGGATCATGTTGAATTCTTTATTCTTGCCTGTTCTCTTCCTCTGATGAATTCTCGTATCGGTGTTATTTTGTAAAGATAATAATGAGAGTTTCTTTATGCATGATCGGTTAGTTGTGCCAATCAGCTTATTGGGATGCAGTTGAAATAATCTTATAGCGTCATTCTAATCTTTAAGCTATGCCTCTATATCAGCTACCTGAATGAACAGAAACTTCCAAAGAGCATGCTACACTTGCAATATGGATTTGAAGGCACTGGTGATGGAAGTCATAGTGATGAGGATAGAAAAGACATTGATTTTGATAAAGCTTGTGCAAGAGATGTCGGGATACATAGAGCTTCAGTTGGGCATGGGACTTATCCATTGACAATAGGGGACTTGCAAATAATAAACCTGGGTAATATCTATGTTCTCTTTTACCAATGTAATTGTTCTGGCACTCATAGTTTATTTAGTGATAATTTGCTGCTGGATTTCCAATGAATTTGATGTTTTGATAGGGACTGAGAGGGAAAAATTGAGATGTAGGAATTGAGTAGAAAGGAGCTTTGAGGAGTGAAAACCAATCTAGTAATAATTCCAAGTAGTCGTTGGTTTTTAATTCTGGATGAGAGTGAAATTTCCATATTAGTTCAGAAAATGAGTCCGACAGCCTGGTAATATCTAATCCCACGAAGTACGAATACTACAGGCTTTCAAGCAGCCTAGATCTGTAAACACTATTTTTCCAAGAGAACTCGGCCTTGTCTAATTTTAACCAGTGCCTGTCTTCTAACCTTTTTACAGTGACTGTTAAAACTGTGTGGAAGAGAAACAACTGCACATGGTTTCTGATCTGTTCTGTTGAAGATTTTTCTTTTTTGAACGTCCTTCTATTCCCCTCACTATGTTAGAACGTCCTTCTTGTAAAATAAAGAAGAAAGCTCTTTTAACTGAGTTTCTCAGCTTGCTATCTTGGTTTTCTAACATAGCCCCTGAATTAATGCTGATGAAATTCTTGAAGAATATTAGGAACGTTTTTATAGGTACCAACTAGAGCTATTCTAGGTAGCATAAGCTGTATATAATCCTGCTGAAATAAGGAATTATAATCCCAGTTAAGACATGCCAGAAATCCTCAAAATTATAGTTCTTTACCCATATAGGACAATGAATAAAATGCCTACCAAAATACAAAATAATATGAAAAATGTAACTATTCCCTAAGAGTGTGTTTGACTATAAGAAAGTATGAAGGAAAGGGGAAAAAAAAAGTTGAAGGGAAACTTTTTTTTTTGCGTGTGTTTTTGGAACACATGGAAAAAAATAGAATGGAAAATATATATTAAAATAATAAAATTTCAGGAAAATGATTTTATTTTTAAAACAAGGTGGAAAACAAAAGAAAAATGAAGGAAAATAAATCAGGCACCTTCTCTTTGATATCCTACCTCTTATAACTGTAATTACCTTCTCTTCCAATAGCTTTAGTATATTATTATTCTTCTTTTCCATATGATTTTCCATCAATAACCAAACAAATGAAGGAAAATACTTTATTTTCATTTTTTTCTTTTATATTTTTTCCTTACTATTTTCCTTTCTTTCATACTTTTTTAAAACCAAGCACCTTAACAGAAGTTAGAATATGATAAACTCTGAAACATTCTAGATTTCGGCTTTTGGCTTGTTTTTGCAATTCCAATCATTCTATCCTGTTTGGAAAATAAATTTCTTCGAATTTTTAAATTGGGTAAGAATGAAGAGAAGTAGAAGTAGCAGGTGTATTCTGTTACATGAGCAAGCAAGTTGGAACCACATGAGCTTCTCTGCTGGATCATCGATGATAGTTGTGGATGGATAGACTTATAGGGCACATCAGGATGAACAAAATCTACATCTGGAATTGAAGCGGCAAATGAGAAGGCTGGATTGATGTGTTCACCATTTTGGAAGATCTTGATATTAGAATCATGTTCTACCAGATTCTATTGTTCATTACCTGTTCCTTGAAATCCATTCCTAGATCTAAAAGCTTGGAACTGTTATGGTAGAACACCTGGGGCAAAGCAGTTGTCAAATTGCTTCCAATCATTTTTGTAGACTCTTTGTAAGTCTTCCAATGTTAGGTCTTGTATTAGTCCCATCCCATAAAATCACCTAGAATGTGACTGACTTCAACTATAGATGCCTGCTCTTCTTGAAGCAAGCTAGCTAATTCTTTTGTGGAATTCTCAACCATAAATCTTGCTTTTGATTCCGCTCATCAAATGAATAATCTTGATCAGGGCTTGTCACAAAACTCTCTAACTTTGTGCTAGAAATCCCTGAGGATCTTTCATTATTGCATTCCATTGACCCTTTTGGGATTAAAATTATCATAGCATTGTTTGAAAGACAGCTTCATCTTCAAATGATGAAGTTTGTGTTGGAAAGGAATTCGAATCACTCTCTGCACTTCGATTGGCTTAATGTAATTTCCTTGATGCACACCCATTTCCTGAATAACACCTCTGCGAGGATGAAACAGAACACAAGAATGAAGATCAATTAACTTTCTAGGCGCTGTAACTTTTCCTACATAGGCATAAGTAGGATGAGCCTTACACAATGGTAAGACTTATTGTGATTTGAAAGTAGCAAGTTCAAATAATTGAAACAACCTTTTAGTAATGTAGGCTAAAATTGTATACATCTGATCTATGCCATATCCTACGACTTGGGACACTCATGCACAGGGCCACCCTTTTTGCCCTTCGAGATAGAGAAATTGGGCCTCAGTTGTGACACCGACAAGATATATACCATCGTATACTGCCATTAATAGTGTTTGGTACTTTGATGTGAATGATCAGACAATGGCATGGTATCTTTGCCACACATGCTTTCTTTTACTGATTTTTTCAGTCCATGGAACAAATATAGGAAGATATGTGTCGTTTTTTGAAATAATCAATACACAGAGCTGATATGATATTAAATTCTAATAATTGTCTGTATTGGTCAATACGGTCATTATGCAATGATATTTTATTTTTTCTAGTGTGTATTAGATGCTATCATTAGTGATGTTAGCACATTTCATTTCCATAGTATGAAGACTCATTGAGGTCACTCATTCATGATAGCAGGCTCTTCAGAATGCCAGATAATACTGCCTACTTTGACCATCACCAGGGCTGGAATGTGGGAAGCATGGTGCACTGTTACAGAAAGAGTCTTATACACATTTATCTGCGTAGAAGATCATGAAAATCCTTCTAAGTTATTATTATTGTGGCTTTTGAATCAAATCGTACAAATCTAAGCATTAGGTGCGTTTTTAGTTTCTTACAAGATAAAACCTATGTGATACCTGCTACTCCTTATGTAATGTCCGTGACACACCAGTTCAGAGACAATGGACCGCAATCACAAACTGCAATCACTGCCACTATTTCGTCCATGGTCTATTCTTTTCTTTTGTTTTATTTTTTGTTTCCTTTGATTTTTTCTATAATTTTTTCTTTTTAATTAAGAGAGGGACTTTTCTTGCATTATGAATTTCAAAGCTGGTGGTTTGTTGTGTTTGCCTGTGGCTGACTACTTGTGGTTGTTGATGATGATGTGGGATGGTATCTGTGATGTTGGTGCATGTATTGTGGTGGTGACTGTACATTGGAGGAAGTTGTGGCTCTGTTTGATGGTGTTTTTGGTTGGTTATTCAGTGATGCAGAAGACAGTGTCTGGGTTTGTAAATGCAGCGAAGGATTTGGAGGATGAAGTTGAAAAGGTTTCATTATTAGTGAAGCCGTAATACTAAACAGATGGGTAACAAGAGGGAGAAATTCCAGAGAAATGGTGGTATATAGAAAAGGGAATTCAGATGAGTAAGACAGAACTGACAGGAGAGAAGATGATCAATCAATCAATAATTCTTTATAATCATTTATCTTTGAACTACATGGAAAATTAGGTAGTCCCTTATAGATACCAAATTGAAGTTATCTAGGTGACGAAATTTTAATATATTCCTTTTGTAATAAGAAAGTACAAAGCTAGTTAAAGTGTAGTGAAAATTTCGTAACGAATAAGTCTAGACCTATATAAAAATACTTCCAAACTACATGTGAAATTACATAAATATGTGAAAACATGTCAATTTCCTGACGTAAGATCAAAAACTAAAATTTTTTGAAACATTCTCGAATTTCAGCTTTGGTAGTAAGGGTGCTTGTCACATTTTGCTCATGCAACATGGATTTGTTGCTTCATTTTCTTGATTTGATTGCCAAATGAGTGATATTGCCTACGTAGTTTCTTTATGCTTTGCTTTGGTATCAGGATAAACATTTGAAGTTGGCTTGTGCGCTTGTTTCCTTTAGTTTATATTTTCTGATGTGAATCTTGTCACTGACTTGCTCTTTTACTTTCTGCTTGCTTTTTTTTTTTTTTTTTAACAGGAGAGATTGTCAGGGACTCAGACTGTTTTCAGGATGGGAGAACTGTCTGGCCTGTAGGATATATTGCTACAAGGAAGTTTACTTCTATTAGAGGTGCACATGTCTTGGACAGAGGCCAATTCTTTCACCTGGTTTTATTAGTCTTATCACATCACTGTTTGTTTTTCTTGTTCATCAGATAGTGTAAAATTTTTATATTTAAAATTTTTTGGGGCTTTTAGATCCAAGTGCGTTTGTCTTCTATAAGATGGAAGTCCTGCGAGATTCTGAATCAAAGATCAGACCTTTGTTTAGAGTTACCATGGATAGTGGAAAGCAGGTTTGTGAGGTCTCATTAACCTAAATCTGAAATTTCTTTAACTTTTTCATCTGCATCTTTTGTGTAGCTCTTATTTCTATTGTATATTCTTATTTTCTCTCTGTTCTTTTGGATTGATAATTTCAAATTTGCACTTTTATTGCTCATATACTTGCATGCATACTATCAAAATAGTGTTGATAAAGAATGCTTATCTATGGTGGCTGCAATTAGGCTTGCCTATGGCTGCTCTTTGATTTGCAGATTATGATGTTGAAAGGGCATGACGTTTGGAGGTGGGGCATCTCTTACTGGCTCCACTAGGCAAGGACACAAAGGAATGATTGTTATGAATAAATGCTTTTCTCCTGTTGTTTTGTGAGGTGGGAATGATGGTGTTAGGAATATGACATGATAGTTTTAAATCGTTGTGTCTCAGCTGTCACATGTGCATCTCCACATTTGCGCCTCATTCGAATACCGATACATGCTGGCCGAAACCATACATCTCAGTGGATATTTTGTTCAGCGATGAGAATATTTTGTTGATGTTGGTAGTGCATGAACATTTGCATGATACTCAACTATCTACTGGCATTTACGATGTAAATGGAAGGATACTTTTACGAGTCAACCTATTTTTGCATGTAGATGAGGCAACTTGTTTATATCATTTGGCTTGCAAGAGACTCACTTTTCAAGTCTGGTTAAATTTGAATGTTGAAATATCTAGTCACTTTTTGAGGCCAAATCAGCAGCTGTTGTGAGGTATTTGATTTGTGCGGGAGTCTTCATGCATCTTAGATTTTGAAAGGTAGTTGACAAACCATCTCATTGATGTTCACCCTGATGTGAGATTTCCTTTCTATAATGATAGGTTTATAAATGCACTGAATTAATATATGTATGGTGAATGTTAAAATTTCTTGTTTAATGTTTGTAATTTTGGCTTGCATGACGATAACATGCCTGTTGAAGAAAGAAGCTTTATCATCGATGGACGTTCTCATGTGCACCATCCATAACTAGGCTAATTTAAAAAAAAAAAGGCAACTTTTTGCAAATAATAGATACTCCACTCCCACATTTCTATGTGTGACTCCAGTCAATGGCCCCATGGGATCCTCGGTGATCTAAACTGTTCCCTATTACTTCTAATTATGTTGACAAGAGAATTAGATATTGGAATCTGGTTTTTGCTTTATTTGGATGATGAATGCATGGCAATGTTACCATGCCATGAGTGTTTTCTGCTGAACAGCCTAAGACTTCTTTTGTTTGGGGGAGGAATGCTTTTATTGTGTGAAGTATTAATGCATTACAAGTTTACAATGTCATGGGTATTTTCTTTTGAATGGCCTTGGACTTCTTTTGTTGGGGGGAGGGGTGCTTTTTTATGGTGCAAAGTTCAGTCATAAGTTGTTTGTTAGGATTTGGTGGTGAAGTGGGTGTGGCAGAGGGTAAATAGTGTAAGAGTGCTCATCTTTTTTTGATGAGTTACCTCATTTAGTTGTGCTTGTCTTGTATTTCCATTTAGCTTCAGATCTTGGTTTGGGGTTTCCATTTTATGGCTTACATATCTGCAATTATGAGCTCGGTTTTTACTGAAGGGTCTAGTGATGATCTCTGAATGGTTAGGGTTTAGTGATGATAAGAAATATTTTTTTTACATCACAGTCCCTTTAGTAGGTCACCGATGAGCTCTGTATTGTGGGTAGCCCTTCTGAGAAACATCTCCTTGGTGAGATATGGTTGGCAATTCTGTTTGGCATGAGCTAGTTTGAAGTTTTCCAACTAACATAAAGCATGCAATTGTCAAGGATAAGGTTAATTCTAATTGTGTAAATTCTTGGAGATTGATTTTTGATATTTATGACCACTTTCTAATTGGACTTACTTAAAGAATAATTTGTTCCAAGGTTTGTTTCTGGATGATACTTCTGTAAGAGATCATTTTCTTACTGTGGCTTATCCTTGTTTCCAGCACATCTTCATCATGAATCTGGTCCTGTTTTGAGCGTCATTAAGATCAAGTAACATGTTTCTTAAACTTCCATTTCTGTATGATCCTTTGAGGAGATTGACAGGATTTAGCATTATTGTGAGTATTTCATATCTTGCCGCATTGGGAAGACCTGATGAGATGTTAGTGAATCATGATTACAGCTTTCCTTTGGGCGTGAGGAGTAATGGGATTATTGAAGTTGAGGATTGTAAAGTTTGCAAAACTTAAAAAAGTTTTTATAGGATGAATACCATAATATATACAGTCTGAAAATTAACGTGGGGCAAATTTCTTTTTACACAATGAAAAAAGTTAATTATTAAAAGCATAAACGTAGTGTATGGTGAAGTTTCCATCTTTATGGATATATAACATAAAGAGTCAAAGACAACTGAAAAAATGAAGGTTTCGATCCTGTTCCATTAGGAAACAAGCTGAATGACCTCCGTTATCTCCTTAAATTATGGCCATTATAAACAAACATCCAGCATTAACAAGTTCATTCTTCTGCAGCGGCAAATAGTTAGAGATGAAGGAAGAAAAGTAGGATGTGGAGAACATCTCTTTTTTTTTTTTTTTTGGGGGGGGGGGAGAGTGGCATATAAAGATTATTATTTGGACAAACATTTGCTACCAAACAAAGATGAGGTACCTGAGTTGTGCATTAGCTAATGAGATGATTATTTCTGAATTCATCGGTTAGCAACTTCGTTCTTGCCTGAAAATCTATGGGGAAGATTCAGAATTGAGCAAAGTTGAATTTCAGTCACAAACTTCAACTCAAGCATTGGTTAGCACGGCAATGTCTTTGATTCAAATAATGAACTTTCACTTGACCTTGGAACACCTCTGATGTTGTTAAATAATTATGAGGCTTTGGTGAACAAGTCAGGCTTGCATCAAAAAATGATAGAGCTCTGATTGGTGTTCAAGGGAAGCAGCGGAAGTAGGTTACAACTGCTGCAGTAAGATTTTGCTTGCATATATTTTTTTAAATGGTTTTGGATGGGTAGTTTTTGAACGAGCTTGCTCGCTTGATGTTGGGCCCTTTTAGTCAAACTGCTGATTTTCATGTGATCTTGGGCTTTATGAGATATTGACATGATTCACTGGTGATCTTTACTTCTTTTGAAATTTTCTTGCCAATCTGGGTCATTTAGCAATTTAGATGATGCTACCATCTATAATCCTCAGATTGCAACTTTAATGCGTTTTGAAACTTGAAAAAAAGACTACCCCCTTAATGGTGCTGAGATGGAATTCTTACGAGGAAGCATTGTGCCTAAGTGAAATGCTCTATAGACAGTTAAAGTAAACGTGGATGCCCTTTGCATAACACAAGCAAGGCATCTCGCTCTGCCTTTCAGTACACGTACGCAGAATAAAAGCAACACTTTATAATCATCACAAATGTGTCGATTTCAAGATGGTTTTTACTTCCAAGATTTAGCCATCCTTTTAATCAAATCCTGTTATCTGTTTCCGGATCTTGTGACTGCTATAATTGTATCAGTGAATATGTTTTTCTTTTTGTGCCCCTTTTTTTTTCAGTTTAAAGGACCAACCCCCGAGACTTGCTGGAATAAAATTTTTAAGAGGATGAGGAAGATGCAAAACGGCAGCTCTTGGGCAGTAGATGGCGCAGAAGTGATCCATAAATCTGGTTCTGAGATGTTTGGTTTCACCAATCCTGAAGTTTTGACACTCATACAGGTTTGCTTTTACATGGTTTTGACTGTTGAAAATTTGTCTTCTTTTGGAGTGAGCTATTTCGTATTGTTGCTATGTGCTCCATCTTCGCTTTAGGGTACCTGTCTGCCTAATAATGCTAGTCCCTCTCTAGTATCTTGTTTTGCTATGCACGTAAACTCTCTTTTTTGCCATGGGTTATTTTAAGCGGCTTTAGATCCATGAATGTATTTGTGGGTGAATGCATTGATTATGTTTTATTTAGTATGCACTAAATTTTTCTTGTTTTGACTACGGAACATATAATTAAGGTACCATGGATATTAAATACCACGGAGTAAAAGATACGGCAAAAGTAATCTATTGTACATGTCACTTATGGTGTATCAAGATATCTGTGTTATATGCACAAAAACTAAATGCCATCTTCATTATTGCTGGCCAAGCTTATCTTTTGGGGGTGGGGGAATTATCCGTATCTATTTTTGGTAACTCATTGAACTATATAAATATTTTTGAGCAATTTGAGGTTCCTTAACAATAAACATTATACGAAGTCGTAAGGTACTCTTTTGAAATTGTTCATTCATGAGCTTCTCTCTCTGTTATTTTTTAAAAATAATTCTCTTAATGCCAAATGGCTAAGAAAAAAGTGAGTTGTTTATTTAGGGTACTGAAAGCTATCATGTAATCTGAACATGGTATTCTATTGATTTAGTTGAATGATTCAAACTACATGGACGTTTTTTTTAAACATAGAGATCGAGCATTTATTTGGTTTCAAAAGTCGTGAAAGAAACCAAATCTTGGTAAATTATCAATATGCATCAAGGATTCAAACTACTACATGGAGAAGTTTTTGACAATATTCTGGGTATGTTTGTGAAAACATACATTCAGATAATCTTTTAATACAACTATTTGCTTTTTGAGTTTCTTAATTGGTTTCATATTTGCATTGTCTAAAATTGCTGAACCAACCGAACTTATGTTTTGACCTTGTCCATGGGAACAAGAAAGGGTTTGCTGGTGGGAGAATGGGTCTATAGATTTTCTTGTTCCCTTTAGATAAATTTGGTGAAAATTTGATGTGCTATACTTCTGAGTGCTCTGTAGGGAATTTTCCTAAATTGTGCGGATTATGCTTCTTGTTGTGCAATAAAAGAAAATCAAATGAAACTAATAGTATAGGGACCTAATGCTTGAAACACACTATCCACAAAAAGAGTAAACGTTTATGAGTAGGAATAGAATAATTTAGAATGGTAACAAATGAAAATTATCTTTGTTAGGAGTGAATGCAATCTGCTTAATTTATTATTGTTTTGATTATTTTCTTTTTATGCTTTTTAAAGAATAACTTATGAACATTTGAATTTATTTAATTGGTATAGTTTAGGATTGTTTTTGATAGATTTTGTGCTTTTTAGTATTAGATTATTTGGATAAAAGTGTTTTTTTGAAATAATTGAGATGTAATCTCAGCTTTCCAGTGGTGGAATATGGAATGAAATGTTGGAACATTTCTCCATTCCTGATTTGGGGAGGTTCCTCATCTTATTTACTTCAGCGCTTAAAATTTAACATTCATGCATGATTCTGTTATCCTTTTGTTTTCTGCTTTAATACCTTGCCTGACAAAATGTCATTATATTGACAGGCTTTATCAAGTTCTAAAGTTTCCCCTGGATCCTCTGTGCACAGATCATTGTCTGAAAGATGCCAAAGAATGCCCAATTGTTATAGACCTGTTCGTATCAATTGGAAAGATCTTGATAGATGCAGTGTGTGCCACATGGATGAGGTGAATGAAAGAACCTTCATTTTCAACCACATCATATATCCTGTTTAAAAGGAGTGCTATATAATTGTTGCTACTATTATCAATTTATCACTATATTTCCTTAAATATCTGCTTGTTCTTTTCATTTTGATAATTAGGATTTTGTTCATCCTTCTTATTGGGTATCTTATACCTGTTGTATGGTTTATTTATTGAGGAACTTCCTTTGTGCATATTGTTCTCCTACTCTCTCTGACTTGCCTACAATCTTTTCTCTTGTAATTTTCTGATTTGCTGTTTGATGTGCTCAGGAGTATGAAAACAATCTGTTCTTGCAGTGTGATAAATGCAGAATGATGGTAAGAAACTTCTACTCTCGTCACCCCCTTTTTTTTTCCTCGACCTTTATGTTCTTTTCCTAGCCCCAGAATCTTTCTATTTTCAGTTCTTATGGAAGTGCCATAATTTATGACTCAATATATGAAGTTCTTATGAGTAAGGAGACAATGAAATTGGTGATGGTTCGAAAATTCCACCAAAACTGTGTGGGGAAGATGGAGAAAACGCCTTTCCAATAAACATAAAAGTACCAAGCAAATTGCATAGCTAATGAAAATTTCTTCCTTATAAACATTGTGGTTATGGCTGCCATTCACTGGGACTTCTTTCGCTGGCTTCTCAGCCATTAGATTGTCAACTTCCTTGACCTTCTAGCACTAGGTAGACGTCAGCCCCATACATGGTCTTATGATTTAGCGGAGACGTGTTTTTAGTAAATAGTCACCCAGGCCCAGTCATGACCTCTTTATGTGGTGGAACCACTTCTCCCAAAATTATGGGTTTTTTTTTTTTTTTTTTGGGCGAGTTCCTTATGGAGAGTTTGTCTTGTTCCCCTTAGTATTCTCTTTCTATCCACTTGTGTCAATTTTCGGTATTGGTGCCTTTTGTTCAAGTTTTTTTTTTTTTCAGGGAGTATGGAATGTGTTACAAAAGAGCAGTAGCACTTGGTTCTCAAACATTTGCTCGTGATGTTTCTCTAACGCTCCTTACCTTGAAAAATTTGGGTTGCCTGGCATCCTTGAATAGATGACCATCTTTTGCCTAACATTGCCTCCATCCCTTTGGACCAAAGGGTAGTAATGGAATTTTCACCCATTGTCCATCGGCAACGCATGTTGGCCTGATCTTAGGCCTGGGCTCACCCTTAGTGTATGACCCTCGCAGAGGATCCAATAGGTTTTCAGGGGATTAGATTTTCACCATTTCATGCATAGCTGATGAAAACAGCTATGAACTGCGGAAGACTACATCATTTCATTGTACTATTGCCAGGTCAGATTTTATCCTGTGGGGTGGCTGGTTGAACACTCGAATCGGCCATCAATCTGGAGATCATGGATGAAGCCATCCGAGAGATCTTACTGCAGGAATATTAATGTCTTTTAGTTTTAGTGTCATTTCTGTAAAAAAAACTTACTGTTGCTTTTGTGCTAAATCCCATGATAGTTTTTCCTTTCCCTGTCAAATGTGTTCCAGAAGTGATTATGTTTTCTTAGGTTCATGCTAGATGCTACGGGGAAGAATCTGTTGATGGAGTACTTTGGTTATGCAATTTATGTCGACCTGGCCTGCACACGCCCACTCCGCCTTGTTGTCTTTGTCCAGTTGTAGGTAGGTATTATTTCAAAGATATTACTCAGGTATAAATGTTTTAATCATTTTAACATGTATTAACATCCTTTAGGTGGAGCTATGAAGCCTACAACTGATGGAAAATGGGCCCATCTGGCATGTGCTATATGGATACCGGGTTGGTTAGATACCATGTATATTTTGTTGTTCCATTCTTTTGATCCGTTATATTTAAACCAAGAAAATTTACCCAGAAACTTGCTTGTCTGATATCAAGAGGATGGAACCTATTGATGGGCTGAGTAGAATCAGCAAGGTACTTAATTGTATGATTTTTGTAATAGAAATGCCTTTTCACATCGTACTTTCTGTAATAAGATTGCTCCATAGTGCGTAGTGTTGGAGCATTCCTTTTCTTCTGTAACTAAATCTTTATCATGGTTTATTTAGGATCGCTGGAAGCTTTTATGCAGCATTTGTGGTGTTTCTTATGGTGCTTGTATCCAGGTAATCCTTTTGTTTTCCAAGCATACTTATTGTCCTGTATGACTTCATGCCCTTGTCGAAGGATTTGGTTTCCTCTGTATACCTTCTTGAACTGAATTGAATGTAGTTATTTTGTTGCTATTGCTTTCCTGAGCAAATTAAACTGGATGTTAATTGCTTCAATGATGAAAACTTTTTAGTTGGACTGGTGACAGTATTTTCTTCCACAACAGTTTTTCTTTCTTTGTTTACAGTTTAATTTTTCTCGCTTGAGAAACAAACTTAAGACTCAATGGCCACCCATAGAGGTGGGCGAATAGGTGTAAATGAAAACAAAGGCTAATACTTGTCATTTCAATCCATGTAAAGATACTGAGTTCCTAGATGATCATACCACATTCCATCAACATTCATGCTTAGTGATATAAAATGTGGAAAAGTAGAGAATACACGGTATGCTTTCTCTAACGCCTCTTTTACACCACTAACCTCTTCAATCCTTTTTGTGGATTCTTAAAGCTTTATATGGAGATGCTCCTTACCACTATCAATTTCTTGTGGGACACCCTTTTTTTTTTTTTGTTTTTTTTTTTCCAGTTTTAGACTCAACTTAAACATCAGCTCATAGGCTTCTTGTAGTCCATTATCATTTTCATCAGTTTCTTTTATGTCAACTCTTATATTGTTCCTTTCCGTGAGTTCTGATCACTACTGATGAAAGAGTTGAAGGCCATGTAGTTCACATGATCATCACCGGAGGTTATTCATTCTCATTTTCCTCACCCTCTGTCTGACATGGAATCATTTGTAGCTTTCCCTTTGGAACATTTATAGTTGGAACACTCAAGTTCTAATATGGCCAAAAACGTTGACAATCAAAGCACTGGCCTTGTTATGACCTTTCAGAATTTTAGTCCTTGGACCTTTTCTTTTCTGGTTTACCTTTATTTTGGTCAATAGTGGTCCCTTTTGTCTTCTTTGATGATTTCTGTTGCTCTTGAAAAATTTGGTAAACCTTTTAGCAAATATTGCAACTTCCTCATCTAAGAATTCCTAATCAGACTCACTTTTGATTCTTCCTTCATAGGCTGCAAAGCAATGGATTTGTTTTTCTTAACTTGAGGTACATATAGTTTATATGTCTGCAAAGATCCAACCAATTCTTTAATTTTAACGGCATCTCAATCCTTTCCTTTTCCTGTGGCCATAACCTTAGGTCTAAACCTCTTAGAAAGAGACCATAATACTGTTCTAACTATCCTCAACTCTGATATTCTCTCACCATGATATAATCTAGAGTTAGCAATGTCATTGAGTTTGGACATAGATTTGTCAAAGCTTCCATTTTCTTTCATTTTGATTCCTCAGATCATGAGGGCAACATTTTTGGCTTTGGATTTTTTATAGTTTTGGTGGCCTCAATTGTGGCTGTGTGAATTTCTCAAATGCCCTTAGCTTTTTTCTTACATCGACACACGTTTTAACTTATCAGAAAAAAATAGCAAGGAAAGAGCATTTATTGCTCGATTATCTTTGTTTGACTCTAGTTATTTGTCCTTGGATCTAGTCAAAGGATCTCTAATAATACTAATAACATTATTGATGGTGGTGGGTGCAGTCTAACTCTTGTCCATGCTCAACAAACACGCTAATCGATGTATATTAGAGATACTTTCTTGTGGACTTTCCCATAAATACAGTTGCTCTCATCAAGGTAGAGAGAAATTGACAGGGATTGGCTCGAAGTCATCTAGACTAAAGTGGGTCAAGGATTGGATTGGGCTAATTTTGATACCATGTGAGAAACTAGCGTTAAGACAACTGAACACCTAAATAAGGGTGAATAATAATGCAGAAACAAAAACTGATACTCAATTTCAATACACTTGAATATATTTAACTTCTAGATGATCATACCGCATTCTATTAACATCCATTCTCAACAATATAAAGATAAAGTGCGGAAAAATAGAAAACACACAATATATCGACGAAGGAAGAACTTGCAATGAACGTGTTTTAAAAAAAAACCCTCTAGACTATTAGTTGTTAACTTAAAATATATTGTGTGAGAAGAGTCAATTTATAGACCAGTAGTTTAGGTACACTAACCTCTAACCGACTAACGCCGGACTCTTGACTGTGTATTGGTACTCCTCAAATTTGCAGAGCTATATCAATACCAACATCCTTGTGGTTTATTCTAGTGGATCTCTGTGGACGAACACTTGCAGTTCCAACAAAGACTATTCCACACACACCATACCTGGAAATCTTCAAGATTGCAGTCTCTGTCAAGTGTTTGAGATTTACTATCATTCAAGAGCTCAATTAACAATGAAAGGAAATCTCTCAAAGTGTTTTGTTGTTTTCTATCAAAATTCACATTAGGCATCACAAGGGCTTCAAACAAAAGACTCCAAAATATTTGTCATTCTTCGTCTATAATTCTGATGGAGGTTGAGTCAGAATAAATTGACAACATATGATCAAAGCAGTTTCAGAATTGTGCGTAGGACTAATCGTTTCACTCAAGCAAAAATCTCAGGAACTTTGAGTGAAACATCACCCCTTTCTCGACCCAAACTTCAAGCAAATTTCAAGCAAAACTCTTTGAACACATTTTGCTTGAGCAAAAAATTGAGTGATCTTCAGGTGAAACTCTTTGGTCCATTTTGCTCGACCCAAGCGCTAAATTAACCTCATGTGAACTCTACTGCTGGCACTTCGCTCATGCCTAACAATGAGCAAACTTCGAACGGAATTCTGCTGAAATATTTTGCCCAAACCAAACCTCAAGAAAAACCTCTTTTCAATTTATTCTCATTCCATGCAGTGATCAAACCTCTGGCAGAACTCTCTGGTCTTATCTTGCTAAAGCCAATCAACCAAGCATTGAGCAAAAATCAGATCTAGCCCCATGCCACACTTTTAGTAAAAATTTCTCCCTCAAGTATCATGCTTGAGCCAATGACTCCATCTAGCTAAAGCTGGAGAGGACAATCCTAAGGAAGAGACTTTTTGTGCAACATACTGTCACGGAATTCTCCAACACTAAACCGTCCCTAGCATAGCTGATTTGGTGTATTTGTGGTGCTTCATTGGATCTCAAAAGTTCTTTTGAGCCCCTCCCCTGGTTATGCAAATTGGGTGTCTCTTGTTGAGGTGTTTAGTAATAAGTTCTCACCTAAGAAGAAACAATGATATTTTGGGTTGTGGGATTGTAGAATTACATTTAGCAAAAATATCTAATGTTCATGATCAGCAGATCATTGATGGCCTGCAGAAAGTAGGATAGCAAGTGAGAAGGGTCTTCCTGGTGTATCTGACCTAACTGATGCAGTGAAATATTTAGTGGTTTGGGTCCCTCCTGGAGGAAAGATAAAGCCGGTATATGTCATTCTTCTTTTTTAATGTGAGTAAGTCAAGAAGCTTTTAATGGATTGAAGAATGGACATCGTTCTTCATATTTGGTGCTTTGTCCTGTTTTCTGTTAGTGTTCTTCCATCTCAATGAATACAATACAATACATCTGACAATTTGCACAATTTTTACAGTGTTCAAACAGTACCTGTCGTGTGGCATATCACCCGCTTTGTGCACGTGCTGCTGGTCTTTGCGTCGAGGTATTTATCACTTCCTTTGGCATGTATTTGGTATCATGTATATCAACAGTTTGTTGGGTGCTTTTCTGTATCTTTATATGGCATTCTTCTTTCCAGCAGAGAATGAGGTTCACTTACCCCTAGTATTTCCTGTGTTGTACGTTCTTCTTTTATGCTTGCATAGCTTGAGGATGAAGACAGACTTCATCTCATGTCTGTAGATGATGATGAAGAAGAGCAGTGTATACGGTTACTTTCCTTCTGCAAAAAACATAGGCAGCCAACTCATGAGCGTGCAAATCTTGGTGAATGGTTTGGGCAAAATGCCTGTCCATCTTCCAGCTATGTTCTGCCTACCAATCCATCTGGCTGTGCTCGCTGTGGTATGTTTTCATCTTCATGTTCCTTGATATATAGGATTTGTTAAAGCCCATTACTCCTTTTTTGGCTTTTAACTCTACTTCGTTCACACATTTTTTTTTTTTTTTTTGGCCATTTTATGCAGCAAAAACTTAAATTTTCTATTTCTTTTGAGATGTGAATGATTTTATCTCTACATAGTGCATGAATTTTTGTTTCACAAGCACTTGCATACATTGTTTCTCTTTTTTCCTGACTTGGGTTGAGTACTTTGTTTTTTGATTCTATTGGAAACTGGTCACTTTTGTAATTTTCCTTTGCTATCATGGACAGAGCCGTATGATTATTTTGGCAGGAGGGGAAGGAAAGAACCGGAAGCCCTTGCAGCTTCATCTGCAAAGCGATTATTTGTAGAGAATAGGCCATATGTGCTTGGTGGTTACTGCCAACATGAACGTTTGATGCACATATCATCCAAAGATAATGTTCTCATGGGTTCTAAATTTTCTTTTAGACGTCAAGAAAATAGATCCTCCCTTCCTGATGCTCCTCAATGCACTTCAATGGCTGAGAAATATAAGCACATGAGGGAGACTTTCAGGAAAAGACTTGCATTTGGTAAGGATATATTTGCTTTTTACAGATTTTGAGCAAGAAAATTATTGATTTATGATTTTTTTTTTTTTTTTTTGGCTGGGCATTTTATTGGGTTGCTTGTTTATTTGCTTTGCAACCACCTAAAGTACATGTCAGTTTCCAAGTCATATTATTATTTTCTTTTGCAATATTTCTTGCGTAAGAACAGGCTGTCCAAGTCTCATTATTATTTTCTTTTACAATGATTCTTGCATAAGAATGGGCTTTAGGGGATTTGGGAATGAAATTTATTGATTGTTCTTCTGAGTGTTCTCCCCCTGGTGACAAAAATTACACATCTTGATGCATGTCTATGAGGATTTAGCAAATTAAATACATCTTCATGATATTGGCCTTGTTATTTTTTTAATGAAAGAAGGAAACACACTACTCTTCTCATAAAAATAATGACCGGTACTATCACTAGGGAAAAGTGGAGAAGGCAAAATGAACACTACATCCTCTTAATGCAACTATAATACCTATGAAAGTGGTATTTCTATTTATTTTCAGTGTTCATCTGTTTTTTTTTCTTTGTATTGCTAAGGGGCTTGCAATGAGTCGGTAGGGGGTGTGATGAAAACTAATTTTTGTATTTTTATTCATACTTATTTCTTGTTATGTTCTAGTAATTTTTATTTAAATTNGAGTCGGTAGGGGGTGTGATGAAAACTAATTTTTGTATTTTTATTCATACTTATTTCTTGTTATGTTCTAGTAATTTTTATTTAAATTATTTAATTAAATTATATATTTTAATTATGCACGTTTTATTTTTCAAAGAAGAATTTTTGGAATAAAAATAAGCAACCTCTATATAGAAATTATGGTGAGGAAAACTCATTTGGTAGGGATATATTCTTCTGCAAACTATCATACTCAACTTCCTTCTTAGACCATTGTCGTTATATGAGCAATTGATGTTGCACAATATGGCATGACCACAATTGATTAAACTCTGAAAATGACTGTACTGCTTGGATTCTATCTTGTGTATTCAGAGTCTTTGTTTTGTTATATTCTCTCTTCTTTTTTTTTTTTTTGACTTGTAGTCTTTCAAATTTGAGTGTAATGAAGATTTCTATGTTGTCAATGAAATTATTGGTTCCTTAGGGAAATCAAGAATACATGGTTTTGGCATCTTTGCGAAGCAGCCACATAGAGCTGGAGATATGGTTGGCAAATTTTCTTCCTCATAAGTTCCCTTGGATCCTATATTGGTGCCTTAGAGCGAATGAGTAGCTTCTATCTGATCTAAAACCCTCTACTAATTTATTATTTGCTTTAGGTCATTGAGTATACGGGTGAAATTGTAAGACCCTCTGTGGCTGATCGGAGAGAACACCTAATATATAACTCACTGGTGGTAAGTAAAATAAAATCTCTCTCCTTGCCCCTCCCCCATCTTTTTATCTTCTTTTTTTTGGCAGCATAGTGAATTCACATGCTGCAACTTTTTATCCGTGTTTCCATGATGCAAATTTAGATACCTTGTTATGCTGTCATTTCATCATGATTGAGATTGTAATTGTTCACACTGCTGGGCACTCATTATTGAGATTATAATTGTTTTTCCGATAATAATGCATAGTTGTTTCTCATTTGACTATGCTTTGTATTTTTTAAATCCTTATTATATTAGTTGTCAGGTTCAAAATTCTTTACCCTCTTTAAGAGCTACTTAACTTCTTGGCCTTCTTTAAGAGCTACTGCAGCAATAGTTCATTGCTTTTTGCCCTGTTATTGTAGGTTGTCTTAATTTTTCTGTCTATTGTGTTTTCGTTAATATATTTTTGATATATTTTACAGAACTTCTGTCTCTTGCAGGGTGCTGGAACCTACATGTTTCGGGTAGATGATGAACGTGTCATTGATGCTACAAGGGCAGGAAGCATCGCTCATCTCATCAACCATTCTTGTGAAGTAATAGCATTTTATTTCTGCTTTTCGTTAAACAGTTTGCTGATTATATGAAGAAAAGTGATAAATAATTCAGTAGTTGCCTCAATGTGAATCCAAGATCATTATGGGACGATTGTCTTCTGCACATGACAAGCTATTGATTTACTATATTGTTAAAATTGTTACACATCCTATCAATTACTAAAGTAAAAATTATGCTAGAATGGTAGGGTTAGGGTTTCATTGCTTGGATTGCCATTCTGAGCACGAGTTCAAATTGGAAAAATCAAGAATGCCTTCAAATCTTTGCTAAATCAGTTGATAGGATGAAGGGTTCCTATTTTGACTGGGTATGAAACCCCACTCTCAAGACAAACATGGCCAAATCACCATTTGGGAGGTGAACTCTAGGATATGGATAACCAATAAATCAAATCAAATCATCCAAGTGATTACCGATAATAACAAATAAATTTAAGCCTTGTAAATAACAATGGTTACATGTGTATAGTCTTACTAAATTACCTCTCCATCTCGATACATAATATCATTCTGATGATGCCACATCTCAAAAGAGACCTGTACTTGTGTACTCTTCCACAACTCTAACTCAATTTTAACAGAAGCAGACCAGCATCACCCAGTCACAGTGTTGTCATGGCAATATGGTTTGAAGTGAAGATATGGGAAAAGGCTAATTCATTTTGCTATTCTTTAATATGATAGTGTTGTCAGTATGCTTTCAAACTATGTAGTAGCCTATAGTCTAGTTTGCCGTTGAATTTACTGACCTTGCAAATTTCATACTTTGTGCAGCCAAATTGTTATTCACGAGTTATAACTGTTAATGGGGATGAGCACATAATAATATTTGCCAAAAGAGATATTAAACAGTGGGAAGAACTGACATATGATTACAGGTTTCCCTCAGGGCTTACTTTGTATGCTTTTTTGAATATTCTACAGTTGCAACTCTAACTGTATTTATTATACAGGTTCTTTTCAATAGATGAACGACTTCCTTGTTCTTGTGGCTTCCCAAGATGTCGGGGTGTAGTCAACGACACCGAATCTGAGGAGCAGGTTGCAAACTTGTATGTCTCTCTCAGTGAATTGAGGCTGGAGAAGTAAATAAGAGTGGTAAATGTTTCATTAATGTCCTTTGTTTTGCATTTTGTATCATTTTTTTAGCCAGTAAGCCTGTTTTGTTGAAAGGATCTAAGAAGGTACTAGCAGCCAAGGAACCAGCCAACCCCAGCAAAAACATGTCAGACTACTAGAACTTCCCTTGGAGATGCCAGTAATTAGCCACCCTAACTGAGAAAACCAAGACATTTACAGGTGTCACCTTAAAATAATCAAGTCATTTGCAGATAAACCTGAAAATAGCTAAGGTGACAAACAAATGGAATTGTTAGCCTTTTCTGCTTGATCAAAATCATTTTCACGCCCTTAACTGCTGTTTGATATTGCCTGCAACTACCTGTTGAACAACCATAATACTAAATGTTGATATCTAACAATGCTGAGCCTCATCAAAATGAAGAATAATAACAGATCACATCTATAAATGAATTGTTGTCATTCTGCAACTATTTCGAAAAATGCTTATGCTCAGCCTTACTGATTGAAGCAGCTTTACCAACCTTGTTTAGCACAACTGATTTTCCCACTTATTTTGCCTCCGATTATACATATTCATCTCTTAACTCTTTCTTTTTATCCAATTTCTCAATATTCGTCTCACTGCTTCTATCGACATCATTCTCAGCTATACTTTTAGCACCTGTTCTCCACATGCATTATTTCTTGATGCATTTCGTAAAAATTTAGTTGACAATATTACCTATTTGTTTCATTTGAAGCTACAATGCCACCGGACTGACTAGTGCATCTGACCACTTGTGAGAGGGAAGAGGAATGGGATGGGAGGAGACCCCGGGGGGGGGGGGGGGTCAGTGTTGGAGGGTGTGGCCACTACATAGCTAGAGTACTCTCTATTAAAAAAAAATGCCAGTTTTTGGCTAACTTTGTTGAAATCGGACAAACATAATCAACTTCTAACTTAATCAGGTATTGTTTATATCTATTTTCTTCAGGAGTGTACTTATGATTTGGAATACCTCTTTTGCTGATCCAGTGTTGGATTGTTCCACTATTTTTGGACTGACAGTTTGAGATTGGAAGTAGGAGAGGTTTGGACAAATTCAGATTACCCTGGTCCAAGAAATTTAAGTCTTCACATGTACATACAGGTGCCGTTGTGTGACTATGTCCTTGGTATCCCTCCCAGATCCCGATAGGTGGTATTTGAGTGGTTGGTTTGGTTTTTGCATGGATGGACCCCTTAAGTGGGGACTGGACGTGTGCAACCTTATTATTAGGAATGGAAATGGGGCAAAGTTTCCTTTACTATCTCTGCCCATTGAAATTGAGCCAGGTTATTAATGTGCTGGGCAATGATAGGTATCTTGCTTAAACATGTTTTTATATTTATAATTTTAAAAACTAATATAAACTATATTCTTTTATGTTATACATCTACATATATACTCAAAAAGGATAGCATAACATTGAGTAATACGTAATATATATCAGAAGCAAAGAAATTTTGACATTTGTATAAATTATAGTAGTTATATCAAAGGTTTTTTTAAAGTAGAGAAAAAAATGAGACAGGTTGGGGCTTGGTGGTGAAGAACAACCTAAATCCATCCCTGCCTAATTATCATTGACTGAACGGGAATTCCCCTTTGGGTTTGAGGTGGGGCTGATAAAACCCGATGGGGCAGGGTGATATATATTTTCATACTTATCAATTATGTTTGTCTTTCTGCTTACTTTTTCTCTGATTAGTGTTATTAGATTGTCTTAGTTTCCTTGTGTTAATAGTATACAACCACCCTTGTACCTTCCCCCAATAGATTATGGTTATGCGGTAAGTTAGTTGTTTTATAGACTATGGGAGCCTTTTTGGTTATCCAGTCTAGTGTTTAATTCCTGACAACCCTGATATTCCTGAAAGCATTTCTGCAATGGTAAGAGGAAGGATTGTTCTTAGTACAACCTTCCATGCCAATGTGAATGCAAATGAGGGGACATATTAACATATAAAACATTCTTAAGCTTTCACATGGCAACATAATCTCTTGGGGTGTAGACTTTGTATGTAGTGTTTGACTTAGGACATGACATGGAAAACTTTTATCTTTCATAGAGGGTTTACATTGCAAATTGCAATTCTAGACTTGGCACCTGATGCATGGTTCACAAGGTGTTAGGGTGGGGAAGGGAAGTGAAATCTTGTTACCGTCTGCTTTTTATGGAGTACCTAGACACGGTTACTTGGGCTATATGAGTGAAGCGTGATGAGTAAGGACCATTAATCCATGTGAATGTTGTTGGTAATCTGTAGTTACTGAATTGATTGATCAAAACTTAGGGTTGAAGTTTTGTATAGTTACATACTAGACAGTAGGCTTTAATTCCCTGTGCCACATGAATGCTAGGAAGTTTGCAATTAGAAGTAAAAGTCAAGTTGCATTTTTAAGTATTGTTCTACTGGGGGTAATTCCACTTTTCTTCTTTTTCCTTTCTTGTTGGGTAATAAAATGAGACGTGAGACATTTCTCTCCCTGAGTGATAGTCACTACCTCCTCTCTCACCATGCTTGTAAGTATGCTACAAATTTGACGATGAGCCAAGAGACGAATTGTTTCAATGACCATTATAGAACATCATTTACTTAGGAAGTGATGACTTTATGCACATAGCTGGCTGGAATGCTTCTTAATTTTTATACGATAGTATCACAAATAATTGTCACAATCGAAGTTCTTATGTCATTCACTAAATTGAATCTCAATTTCGGGTCTTCAACTTTATTTTCATGGTGCCACAACTTCGTTGGTATGTTTTCCGGTCCTCATATCTTTGCTATCAATTGATCACTATCATCAACACCTTTCACCCTGTCATAATCTTTGAGACTTGTCTTTGACTCACATTCTGCTTTGGCGTCTTCTAATTTGCATTTTAGCCTTGTATTTTACCCTTATAATACCTTGTGCTGTATTGATGACATCTCCTTATTCCTGTGCAATGGATGTTCCATTTTCTACTTGAACTTGCTGAGTTGGAAACTCCACGTCTAGTTTACTGATTGGATCTTTTTCCTCTTGTGCAGAAGATCCTGATCATTCATAGCTGCTCTACTGAGATTCTTCTTGTTGAAGATGGCACATTGCTTTGAACTCTCAGAATGCCTGATTTTTAAGGCAAATACTGTAGATCTCTGGATTTTGATTTCAGAAATCTAAATTGTGGCACACAAACCGAGTGATTGAGCTTCTTGTATTCAACCTGGTTCTTCTTTCTGTTCCAGTTATTGTTTCCAAAAAATGACCCAATAACTTTATCACATTAGATTATCAATGTTCAAGGAATTCCTTTACCTTCATTCTTTGTTCTTTTTACCTCTTCATTTAAGTACTTTTTAGGTGCATAATCAGTATTTTAGGTGAAATGGGGGAATGGGGAGTTGGTATCAGATTGAACCCTGGCTTCTGATCTATGCAAGTTTGTATCCCACCACCGGGCTACTCTTGAATCCCCACATAATTGTTATATTCTCTTTAAGACAAGTTTTGACATTACTGTGGCTGGGTTGTGTACAGACAAGAAATTTATTTTAGAGCTTCCTAATATTTTTTTTGGGCCAGGGGAGCGGGTCTTCCTGGCATTCTTTTATCCTCTATGAAAGACTTGTGAAGGATTTCTTGGAATTATTCTCTGTCGGGTGAAAATATTGTGTCTTTTTGTGTGTAAGTGTGAGAAAAGAGGCAGGGATTTGGGACGGAGCATAGATATCTTGCATACACATTGTGATTTAGGGAATAAAAACCCATACTATTAGGGATTCCAGTTAGGAGAAATGCTTATTGTATTTCTTTCTAATTTTTGAAGGGGATATAAATCAGCTTTTTTTCTTGACATTGTTGAATTCTTATCAACTGGATATATATATTTTAATTCCTTGTTGGATTCTGTAGAATACAAATAGCTATCTTGTTTAATGCAATTGAACAAAACAGGCCTAGCCATAAACATGTCGATGCATTATTTTTCTTAAGCCACTGCCAACTACTTAGAAACTAGATTTTACAAATAAAACTTTGTGATGTGTTGTGTTGTGATTACTGGATCAATTCGTTGTTCTGCCGTATAAGACCTTTTCCCATAGACCTGGCTGGATAAGCATTTATCAGTTGTTGATATTGTGGAATTGGCTTAGAAAAAGCTTCTACCTGTATTATGTTGGTTGAAGAATACAGCATTCCTTCAGAGTAGATTTTAAATATATCGGGAATCAGGATTAAACAGATGACATTTGGATTAGTGAGGATAATGCAGGAGCTAATTGCATATATTGCTGCTATGCCTCTTGTTTTCTACCATGTATCTGCTACTTAGGTATCAATTTTCGTTGATAGGTGTATTGGTGACTTGCAAGCATAACATAGACTTGTTTCTTTTGGGGGTAACCCTGACCTTGTGTTATTTAACAAAGCATCAGACTCTTCTTAAGCTTCATTGAACTCCTAGATTGCCATTGGATACGGATATCAACCTTCTATCTTTTTAAGCAATTGTGATTATAATCAATATCTAGGATACATGAGTAGGTAGATGACATGATATAGATGACGGACATTTTAATTCCTGAAGTAGGACACTGGACAGGTTGATTATAGAAAAAGATGATAGGAGATGTACAAGGGAATTGTGATGGTAATAAAAATTAAATGCTACAGCAGCCTATCTTTGAATCCCACCGTGTGGGGTCAACTATATCAACCTTTTTTTTTATCTATTCCTCTGTGTTTATGGTAACATCCACCTGACAATTGAACCATATTCATCAACTGTTTTATTTGCGTCTTATTTTGTAGTCATCTGAACCGTTATCCTTGCATCTTGCATTAGTGTATCTGAATTTTTGGGGTCAATATGATAGCAAATAGGCTACTTCCATGATTCTCACCAATTACTTTGATGCTTTATAGAGCGTCCTGACCATTGTGAAGTGTCGTTGCTCGTAATAACGACTTAAGTTGTTACGAAAGTATAAGCATAATGTTATCTAGATCAAGGTCACAGGAATTGTTTGTGTTTCTATTTTTGTTTTTATTCTGAGTAACAGGGTTGTGTTGTTTAGGTGTTTGGTAGCATAAAGTTTGTTTGATCATTTTTGAGAAATTATATCAGAATGTGGTTAGGATTCCTTATGAGCAGTGGGTCACCCCTATAACACTTTGTCAGCAGAAAATAGTTTTTGAGAAATAGTTGTTTAGGTCATGAAGGTTTTCAGAGATATTAAACTACGAGCTTGGTGGAGTTTAAGTTGACTTACAGTAGGGAATCAAAAAAGTTGGACAAAGTACTAAATGGGCTAGAATCTAAGAAGCATGTAAACTCTCTTGGCACTAAAGTGTCAATATCTGAACACTTATTGGATATTGTTGCACTCCCGATGCCCCAGCACCGTGTTCATTTTTTATTTTTATTTTATTTTATTTTTAAATTTTAACACGTTTGCTCGAACATGATCTTTGATGTATTATAGATTTTCAAGCGATATTATTAGCTCGTGTGGTATTTTGTGATGTCCGGAACTGTGGAAGTTATGTTTGATCATGGATAGGATTATTATTTTGTACTGGATTATTTTGTGGAAGCGAAACAGGATGTTTCACATTGTGCAGGTTCAAGGAAGTTTGTTAGGAATGTGTTTTTGCTTCCGTGATATTGTTGAATATGTATGTTTATATTGGATTGATATTTTTGCAGGCATCTTTCCTTACTAAAAGTCCAATGTCGTATTTTTGGGTTGGTGTCGGAGTCACTGATGTTGTGGCATTATTTTGGATCCTGTGTGTGTTTATTGTTGAGATATATATGTTGTATAGGGGTGTTGTACAGGTTTGTATTAGTCTGACGGCCATTTTACAGGTAACACTTTACCAATTCCAGTTAGGATTTTTGGGGTTGTCAGATGTGGTATTAGAGAAGTTGTAGGGAGATGCCTTATGGTCTAAATTTGATTGATCTTGATTCGAGGCCTAAGTTGATTGATTTTAGGTTAAAGTTTAGGTTTGATTTATTCTGGGTTGAAGTCTTGAGTTGATTAACTTGCTAAGGTGGGATGATTTAACCCAATTATCAATGTGTTGGTGATGGAATTAAGAGATAGTAGGATGCGGAAGCCATGGTAGACTAAGTACTCGCCTAGAGCCAATTCTGGTGTTCGGTTTGGGTCTGTAAATATAAGTGGTTGATTGATTAGATTTTAATTGATGTACCGGGCATTGATGTGATATTATGGGCATTTGGTTGGAGAGTTGCCATGCTAAGTGTATGTTTATAAGTTAGGTTATGAATTTTGAATTCGCGGAAGCATCAACCTAGAGGTGATCAAATTGATATTGATTTTTGCCTGCAAACCATCGGCGATGGTGTGTGCCGAGTTTAGTTGGCATACGTGATCACGTTTGGAAGTTATTTTGTGGTCACTAGAAATTTTTCGATTGTGTAAGTATTCGAGGATGTTTCTTAGAGGAAAAGATTAAGTTGGTTTATCTTTTGATCAGTAAATCGAGGTTGCTGTCAATGTTGCGTTGGGATCGGCACCGATTTTTAAGGATTTTGTATAGAATCGAGGAAGTATCTGTTGGATGCTCGTCGTGGGATGCTTTAGAATCTTTGGGTGAGTAAGATGATCTGATGAGGTTACATGTGGATGATTAAAAATTTAGGTTTAGGAGATGAATGATTTGATGAGCAGGCACTGAGAAAGACCGATTGATGTCGCAAAGGTGTGCAGTTTTCTTGAGTCTAGCTAAATTCGGTAAGTTATCCATTAAGAATTCCTCGAGGAATGTAGCGTTCGTGAGGTGTTTGGTTTGAAAGCGATCAGTATTCGTCGAAATGAGATATGTGGTGATAGTTATCATCTAATTGACTCTAAAGGTTTTAGTAAATTATTTCACAAAAAGGGAGCTGATCATGCCGTAGCGTAAGCGGGTAGATTCACTTAAGGACCATAATGGTGAGTTTCGGTGTCAGTCAGGAAAAGCCGATCAAGTGGTAGTGTAGGTTAGTGAGGTTGTTGAAGGATTCTACTTATAAGATGTATCATCAGTCAAGAAGAATATCATTGCCGATGTTTTGGGTCAAAAGTCTTCGGATTTGATGTGTCTTTGATGTTTCGTGGGAGATGTCGAATAGAATGAATAGCTGCTCTTTGTCATTGCTCTCAAGAGGCCCAAGAATAACGTTACTGTGTCTCCAGGTGCAGTTTGTGATTTTAAAGGAAATGAATTTGGGTGATGAGTTATTGTTGATGGACGCTTCGTGTTTGAGGGAGTTGTCCAAGTTCTGGGCAGTGAATCGCGGGCGAGTTTTAATATTCGAGTGAGATGTTTTGCTTTTGGGAAAAGATTGTATTCTGAATATCGAGGTTATGAGTTATGAATGAGAAGTCTCCATGGATTTTGATTTCGAGGCTGTTGAGGATCGTGAGAAATATATGAATGCGGTTTGGGTATTTGTGGATTGGCTGACGAGGTCGGCCTATTTATTGCCAATTCGGATGATGTATTGAATGGATTAAGTTGGCTCATTGGTATGCCAACGAGATGATAAGATCATAAAGTATTTCGGATTTGAGGTTTCGAAGATGATTTGAGGTTTGTGCTGAAATTTTGGACAAGTTCACTTGTGATATTGGATGCCAAGTTAAAATTTGATATGGCAATACTTTGCAATCAGATGATCGATCAGAGTGGCACAGTGAAAGTTTGTAGGCCACAGTCATCAGTTACGAGATTTGATTTGAGGGTTGAAGCAAAAGATCAGATTTGTAGCCCTATTAGAGATTTGAGAAGTAGAGTAAGGTATTTCTAGAAGCATCTTGACAAGGAGAATTTTGAGTTTCAAGGGCGAATGATAGGTTGAGGTTGAGATTCTTTAGGCCATTTGAGGTTTTTAGTGAATTGGAGGGATGACATACGAATTGGCGTTGCCCGGAGTTTGGTGGATTGTTATGAGGTGTTTTATGTAGGTATGTTAAGAAGATATGTAAATGATCATTCGTATGTGATTAAGTGTTAGTTATTGCTAATTTTTGAGGAGCTGTTTTATGTTGAGGTTTTGGCTCAGATTTTGAGATAGAAAAGATTAGGTATTGAGGATCATATTTTCGGAGGCCGCCCAACCCTCAAAGAGTTGTCAAGATTCAAATGTGACAAGTTTGAATCCTGATTCACATCTCGACGACAGCCACCGCTGCGAAAAGGGTGACCAAAGCGGTCTAAGTGTCAAGACTCGAAACAACAACAGGAGAGAACAAGAACAACGTAAGCTCCAAACCAACAACCGGAGCAGCATGCTTCTCGGCGATGTCAAGCTCCCATACCATCCCACCAAGGATTGAGGAAGACAATGCTGAGAAACGTCAAAGCTTTTGATTTATAGCACGCGGGTAAGCAGGCGGAAGCACTAAATGCCAAAAGACACCAACCTGGCGAATCTGAAGAAAATCGAAAAATAGGGGAGTCAGGTTGAGAACAGTGAAAAGGAGAATCCGGGTCAGATCTGAGGAGACAACACGGCCAGTTACGTTCCATCGTGAACATATCGGAGATCAGAAATCTGGGCCACAGGACGGTGAACGCTCCAATTGATCGGAGAAGGTTCCCAGGCAGACCAGATGCAACCCAAAACGGACACGACCCAAATCAAAATCGGCCCACGCGCCCTTGCCTGTGCGCAATGGTCATCTGCCCTAATTGGCCATGACGCTAAGATGGCAAACCTCTCTATAACGGAAATCCCCTAGAATCATAGCACATCCTGGAAGTAAAGCCCTCAAATCAATGCACGACTCACAATGGCAACATTGACATTCACTGCGCGCGACATCTTCGTGGAAAGAGAAAATCTTCCTTTCCAACCGTTGTAACCTAGAATGATACCCACATTCACACGAGGAAAGGAAATGGTCCCCTCAAAAAGCGGGCATCCTGCCTCACCACCTAAGGATGGCAGCAAAGGCGCACGGCTATAAAAGGCCCTGGAGACTCACTCCATGGATACGCTATCTGGCATACTCAAACCTATATAAGCTTTTCAACTCTCAAGTGTCTAATTACTCTGCCATCTTTTCCGCTATTAGCTCCTAACGAACTCAATAAATAGAGAGGCTGCTCTCAACCAGCACTCCATGACTAAAGCTACTCTCAATGAGTAGACCTCCGATTTTCACTCTCAAATCCCTCTCATTGCAATCATTTCAGTATACTCTATTTTTTACTTTCTTTTTCTTGGAAGGCAGTTTACTGATTTGAGTGTCTGAGGTAAATTGGGGAGTGAGTCCCGCCGTTTTCCTTTGATTTCTCGTCGTCTGTTCTGATGTGTAGGATCCCAGGTGTATAGGACGGTGATAGGACCCGAATAGTAGTTGAGCCCGAATCCGTCCAAAGCTCGGATACAGAACGCATTAGTATGTTTATATGTTGTATTTTTTGTAGATTTATTAATTGATCATATGATGATTGAAATGTTTTATATTCTTAATTGTTGTTGCACTATAATGATTCTTGGATGTTTGTGAATTGTTTTAACCCAATGTTCGATCTGTGTGAGATGTATTTGAACTCTAAGGCTTGTCCTGAGGTAGATCAACATGCGTGCTTGCCTTATTTTGATAATATACTTTAGTTAGTATATTATAGATGGCCTTAGTAGAACATAGTATGAATTATATTGTGATTACACTTCATTTCAATAAGGATTATAGTTGATATTTGAGCGCTATACGGTAGCATCAAACACTGAGCCTAGTTCGGGCAGCTTTAGGAGTTTTGTAAATTTTGAGTTGTGAGGATATAATTGGGGGTGTTGTATTATTTAGATGGCCTTAGCAATAGATATAATAGTCAATATGGAGTTGGTATCAATCTCTGGAAGGGTAGAGTCTAGCATTGGACTGATTTGCAAGCTCATGTTTTAACACTAGAGGAATAATTTTGATAGTTTGGTCTAAATCTTTGGTATGAGATCTAGGATTACAAATTCTAGTGTTAAGTTTAGAGGACTTTTATAGAACCTGATGAGGGTGTCACCTGTCAAATATTTGGGGTGTTCGGGGGGTTTCTCTAGTGCTTTCTCATGACTCTTTGCGTTGTCCTTAATCGAGTGAGTGTGCTTTCTTGGTATTTATGGTTAGATAAAGGAGATTATATAAAAACACTACGGTTTTCAGAAATATAAAATATGTTAAACCTTAGTCTATAGTTGTTCGATATATATTCCATGTTCCAATGGATTGAGGTTTTGTTTTCACGGAGAGATACTTGTAATTATGTGACCATTTAGAGAGTGATATCAAGAGATATTATGGCTAGGTTTATTGGGTTGACTTATTGCATGCAAAGGAAATCCTATACCTTGATAGAGATAGGAGGAATTCTAAGATTTTTGTGCCTTGGCCGCTTGCTGGAAGAGTTGGAACTCTGTGCTTGGGACTCTTGTTGGGAGAATTGGAGCTTTTTGCTCCTTGGACACTTGCGGGAAGAGCTAGAGCTCGTCGCACCTTAAACACTTGTTGGAAAAGTGTGAGTTTTTTGTGCTTAAATTGCTTATTGGAGAATCTTATGAGACTTTGTATGGTTACATGTTGAATTTGTTAGTATCAGGATATCTTGTAGTATTAACCAAGCTGATGAGGACGTAGATAAGTTGGTATTTAGTTCACAATGGTAGAATAAAATCCGAGGAGATTGTTGTGATATCTTGATGTTGTATAGACTTCTATTAAAATAAGTTCGGTGGAGCTCATATTGTTATTGAGACTCATATTAGGTAGAATCCACCTGTTGATGATCAATGGAATTATTTTCGAGTCGTGTTATGACTAGCTACAGAGTCTCAGGTGTTGTTGTTGTTTAACACTATGTTATTGCTATTATTTCATACTTGTTGATATTGATTGGCACGAAATGTTTATCATTGTTGCTAATATTATATTGTTGATTATTATTATTGAGTATTTGATTCATTTTTTATATTTTCTTAACTCCATATTAAAGTAGGACACATATTGCTAGCCGGATATCGTATTTTTACTAAATCAATTGTCAGGTTGAGGATCTTGGGGCCTAGATGTCTTTCTAATTTTGAGTTAGAGGTTTATTTATTTTTATAGACAGAGATATTTCGGTCTTATATTTTTGAGGCCACCTTCCCTAGTATTTTCAATGTATGATTAACATCAATTTATTTCGGAGTTTGCGAGGAGTATTGATGTTTAATTAATGTTGAAGTTTATGAGGCTTTTTATATGATTGATGAGACATTTTGAAGTCAATGTGATGGTCAAAGTTGTTGATGGGATATGGGTCGTCATAGGTTAACTAACCCCTACGCAACTAATAAGACTAATCATTTCAAAGTAAAAAAAATAATAATTATAATAGAAAAAGAGTGCCGAAAGACACTTATTGTATGGTAAGTTTGAGGCAGCAGAGCTTTCACCGAAAGCATCCTCGGGTGAGTAGGAACTTTTAGCTTCAAGAGACTTTACCTCCCTCAACATGGTCATCGTATGTGACACTGTGATGACTTAGATGGGCACAATGGCCAACGCCTTGAGAAGGCTTACTAGCGTAGTGGAGCCCTCGCATAAACCTAGGTGAAACCGGTGTCCCATGTGAATGTATAGTCTGACTATGCCAACTTAGAAATGCTAATGGTTGGAGTGACCACGTTAAGCATGGACCAATGTAGAAACTTCTATGCCCAGTCTAGCAGCTCCATGATTGTACTCTAAACATTTTCACCCTTGATCAAGAAGGTCCATGGAGACACGATCCGACGACAAAGCCCTGGCCAAGAGGAGCACCACGAGGGCTAAGACCCTACGATAATAGACAACTGGGGCCAATAATGAGGCTAATGTCGACCTCAAAACCCTCCTTGATGCTTATAGACGAATGTACATGACCTGGGTTAAAGAGAGGATTTGGGGTCTCCCTTGTCGAAGAAATTTAAGGCTCCCCAAATGGAAACTTATGATAGCATCACAAATTCATAGGATCTCCTGAACCATTTTCGCACTCTACTAAAATTTCAAAGGCTTAGCAACACAGCCCCCATGCTAGAGCTTCTTGATGACGCTAAAAGGCAAGGCATGTATGTGGTTTTATAGACTATTGGCGAACAACATCAATTCCTTTGAGGAGTTGTCTCGGATTTTCTTATCTAGTTTGCATAAAAGAGCTAGTGAAAGATCTGTAACACTTAGCTATTGTGCACTAGGGATGGAACAAAACCCTAAAAGACTACTTCCATTGGTTTAGCATTGGGGCGTGAGGTATCCCCAACCTCATTAATGAGACCAAAGTGGGGATATTCTATTGTGCCCTCCAGTGAGGAGAATTCTATAAAGAAGTCATGAAGAGGCGACCCGCCTTCTACGAGGAACTGGAGAACAGGATCCAATCCTTTACCCTATCAGAGGAAGCCAACGGTGCTTGAATGGTGGACCAGCTGACCAGAGACAGACATGATTTAGGACTGGAGATCTCAACCAAAAGCACATGACCAACAACATAGAAAGTAATCGGTCTAAGAGCTGGAGTGGTGCATGCATTTGACCCCAATCAACAAAGCACTAACATCCTAATGCATCAAGGACGAGCAACCGTTGAGGTGGATAACGCTGATGCACAACCCTGAAGTGGTCGATCAGTCTAGGTATTGCTTTTTACTATTAAGGATGTGAGCACAACGCCGAAGACTGGAGGAACCTCCAAAAGGAGATTAAAGCCCTCATAGAAAGGGGCTTCTTGAAGAGATTCATTCAAGGAAGTTCGAGCCAACCTTTGATAGAAGAAGCAGGGGTAGAGCCTAAGAAATGGTAGAGATGACCTGAAGTAGGGGGAGGAACTAAGAGAAAACAATTGGGGAGAGGGCGAAGAGGAGAGAGAGAATCTCTGCCTTCTCTCTAGAAATTTGAATCCCTTTCTTATCGCCTCTTCGGTGCGATTGCTGGCCTCACTGGCGCCGCCAGCATTCGCTGGTTTCTCTGGGACGCCGGCATCCCTCTCCTTCACCCCTTATCCCCCTACCTTTGTTCTCGACTATATTCCTCTACCAAAAGGCCCTCTCCCTTTGCAGGTACCTCTCCTTGCTCTCGTTTCTGAATCTCTCCGTTCTCTTCCTTCGTCTCATATGCCTCCCTTGTTGAGGGCCGACAAGGGCTCTACATTGTTGCTGGATCAAGGCCATGATGATTCGCCCTGTTTGAAGGTAGCCCCTGGTCCATCTGCAAATTCAGTATCCAGCCCTAGATTTTTGAAGCCCTCTACGGAAGTGGATTCTGTATTGGCGTTGAGTCCCAAAGACACTCTTGATGTTAATGAAAAGCCTAGGCACGTAGAGGCCGCAACTTTGCCCGCAGATGATGGTTCCAAACCTGCTCGTTTGAAATCCTTGGTAGTGCCGGCGAGGACCCCTTGTTCCTGGTCAGCTATAGTCTAGAATAGAGGTATGAATTCCAACGCAAAATTGAATTTCAACCCTCCACAGAGTGTAGATGGAGAGGTAGCTTCTATCTCTCTCCCTCCAGACGTTATCCATCAAAGTAAAGAGGTTTGGGAAAATACGTTATTTGGTTACTTCACTGACAAATCTCTGCATTTTCACGCTGTTAGTCATATTGCTCGAAATATTTGGGCGAGATTTGGTATCTATCATGTTGCCGAGAATGCTAATGGGTTCTTCCTGTTCAGATTTTCATCTGATGCTCATTTGGAAGCTTGTCTTGCCAGGAGTCCTTGGGCATTTTGGGGAAAACCATTATTTCCTAAGCGATGGCAACCGGGAATGCCCATGATAAAAGAGAATCATCAAACTCTCCTGGTTTGGATCACCCTGAGAAATGTCCTTGCTGAATATTGGACCCCTTTGGGGCTCAGTTGGATTGCCAGTGCGGTGGGAAAACCATTTCAATTGGATGCTTACATGGCTAAATTGGACTGTATGCATTTTGCTTGTATTTGTGTTGAAGTGAGGATTGATGCAGTTTTCCACACCAAAATCAGATTAACCTCTGGAATAATTGATGCTAATGGGGAGGAGTATGTTGTAGAAGTTGAGGTTGAATTCCAATTGAAACACTCAAGAAGAAGCAATTGCTGGACGAGTGGGAAAAATGCTGCCCAGGGTAAAACCGTGATGGAGTTTCATCCTACAAGAAGGAAATTGGAAAACCCCCAATCCAAATTGGTTCCACCTTCTTCTAATAGGAATAAACTGAAAGGAGTGCGGCAGAGTTCCCATAGAGCTGCTTCTGCGGCGAGCTCTTCTAACCCCTTTGATGTATTACAATCTGATGAGGCTTTGTCTACAAAAGCCCCTAGTGTGACTGATGATATTAAGCAGCAACTTGATTTATCCCGTGAACAATTGTCTAGTATGAATTTGGCAGTAAGTAGCAGTGGTAGTATCCAATCTTCTGAGACGTGTAGCGTTTCCCCTTCGTTGGAGAAATCTTACTCATCTGGGAAGCTTTGTTTGGATGATCTGTCGGCTGCTATGAAAAGAGGGTGTGTGGATGCAAGCCCTCCTGATGCTCCTAGGAAGATGCAGGTTCAATCTGCTTTGGGCAGCTAACAGTTCCTGGCTGGCAGTCCCATGACTGCCTCAGATCAAGCTGAGGAGGTAGTGGAAGATGAGGACGATTTTCACGATCCAACGCTTGATGCCCTAAAAATGTTGCTGGAGGCAAACACTACCCAGACATACCTTGATTCTTTAACTTCGGAAGGAAGGCAAACTGTGAGCGATATCATGGAAAAAGGTTTGCTAGCTGAAATTGAAGAGACGAGGGCTGAGTTCAAATCTTCTTCTCCTCTGGTTGTGGCAGATTAGGACAGTTTTTCAGGTATATTATTTGAAGCCATTAGGATGTTGGTGGTCGTTAAGACTACTCAACCATACATTGCGTTCTTATCCCTTGCTAGGAAGAAGGTAGTTTTTTATTTTTTGGATACTCTTCTGAAACCGAAAACTGAATTCCCAAATTGTAATTTTAGCGAACTGGATGGCTTAGTGGTTGGCCTTCATATAGTTGAAGAATCTGCCCCTGTAGTGAGCCTTCTTCGAACTCCTGTCTCTTCCAATTGCTCATTGACGCTGTCTGACAGGAGCGTAAGTGATGCATATTCCAATCACGCTCAGGAAGGGGCGAATCAAGTAACCACTCTTTTCGAACTGGATGGAACTTGGAAGCAAGCCAAGTCTTGGAGATATCGAAAATCCACTTTCAAGAACTCTAAGGGCTCCTTAGGCAAATGTATCAGCCGGAATATTGGTTGAGACAGGGAGTATCACAGGATTGGCAATTAGCGCAGTATGCTGATTAGCGCTCGCTTCTTTAGACGTGGAGGTGGATTTTTTTGACGAGATCTATGCAATGGGCTGAGCTGCTTTTTAACCGAGGTACTTTATGGTGGGGCGGTAGTTTTGTCCGAGTTACTGCTGTAGATTTGGTTGGTTGTATTTGCTGTGATATCTACTATGTGCTGATATGCAAATGGCCGAGGAGCTGTAGATAAGACCGAGCTCTCTCTCTGCTGTCTTGTTTGTGTTTCGTCCGAGATACAAACTGCCGGTATGGTGCCTTTTTCGGGGGAAAAGAAAACAATGGCATTCTAGCAGGTATGCCTTTACCCTTTTGGTTTGTCGGAATGGTGATTCTTCCCGATTTGGAGTTTTTACTAGGATAAAGCAAGTTGCCGAATTGGTGCATTGTGCCGGAATGGAGGAATATCCTCGTATGCAACTGACTGGTATGAAGCAAAAATGCTGGTTTGCTTGAAGTGGCGGGTTCCTTTTGGAATTCCCGAAATGGATATCATTTTCAGCTTTCCCAGATTGGAACGATCTGGCATTGTGCGTATTGACGAAACAGAACACAATGTCCGGAATGGAGCAAATTTGTCGAGTTGCTTGCTGTGGTTATCTCCTTTTGGATATCCCGAAATGGTTGGCCTTTTTGGATTTCAAGGAATGGAATGAGCTAGTTTTCCCAACATGGACTAGATACCACTGCCATACCGTCCATTTTAGGAATGGTATTGGCTTGTTGCCAGGATTGCTTTACCGGTATGGTAACTCAAATACCCAGATTTGATTTACCGGTATGCTTTTACCGGCTACTTTGCAATGGGTTGTATGGATTTGGCTGTTTTGCCTGGTATGAAGTTGCTGGGTTGGCCAGTGTGAAGATGACGGATTGGCATACCGGACAGCAGGGAATTCCAGGTATGGATGGCCGGTTTGGCCGATATGGAAGGAAAGAGGGTTTGACCGGTTTGGATTTACCTGTCTGCTTTTACTGGTATGAGGATAACGATTAGGCTGGTTGAGTGGTATGAACTTCCCGGAATGGATGGTTTGTATTTTCGTTTGCATTTTATTTTCATGATTTGTTTTATGGAGCTCCAGGGATACCCTAGATGCTATATTCTAATTCCAAGTCGGCAAAACACTTGGAATTAGAATATAAGTGTTGTAATTTCTTTTCTTTTAATTTAATGCACTTTAATTACTTACTAAGAAAAAAAAAAAAGAGAGAGAAAACAATTGGGGGGAGAGGTCATTGGTTAATCATGGTCATATAACCTACCCATATTTTGATCTCATTGTTACAAATACTCTCATCTTGCATGAAGTAAATGACTACCGTCTGAGGAAACTTTTTTGTTGATAATAGAAGTTTTGGAAACCTCCTGCACTTTGATGCCTTCACTCTCTTAGGATTAACTAGGCTGGGGCTCCGAATAGTTAGGACCCTTGTATGGCCTCGACAACTAGTTAGTCTACGTTGAAGGACTCATCGATCTCAAAGTGACCCAAGGAACTTACCCCAGAATTTTCTCCCGGACACTATTATTACATGTAGTGAACTTACCCTTAACATATAACGCCATACTTGGAATCCTAACCCTTGTGAGGTTCAAGGAGGTAACGTCCATCCCACACCTCAAGATAAAATTCCCGTTGCTAGTAGGAATTGGTGAGGGAGGGGTGACCAAGAAAATGGTATAATCCGCAAACTACTAAGCATTACACATCTATAGTTAGGAGACATATAGCTGTAGCTCTTTATTGTTAAAAAACCGTAGCATGATAAAAGCAAGAGCTTCAAATAATCATGCTTGCATCACAATATGCTACGTGATCATACAGGATAACTAACCAAAATATCGCCATAATCCACTAGGTTGCAAATCCTTATAAATAAATATAACATACACACACACACATATATATGCCTATATACTTGTTATAAAATGTCTCACATCGTTTTCTTAATTGCCTGCTTGGTATATTACTTATACATTAACAGCCTAATTGGCCCAAAGTTGTAGACCTAATGGTCCTCATAAACACCAAAAGTGCAACTTCTGAAACTGTCGGACTGAGGTCCAAGTAGGCTGATAAAAGTCGCATAAGGAGTTAGTAGTAAAAGGCCCTCATGGCAGTCCACAAGAGGACCAATGAGTGTCCACTTAAAGGCACCCACAGTTGCCATAAAACCTTGGTAGCCAATCAAGCCCAATGAGTCAGAGTGCTACAAAAGTGGCCAAGATGCCTTATGTTGGTCTATCCCACTAATCGGTAAAAGCGGCTAAGACGTCTTGCGAAGATCAAAATGAAAACTCTTCACAAAAATGACTAATGTCTCATGAAGACCGAGCTAAAAGCTCTCAAAAAAGGTTAAGATGTTTCATAAATATTGAGCTGAAAATTCTCAAAAAAGCGACTAAGAAGCCCCATGTGGGCGAAGCTCGAGAAGCCTGTGAAGGGCAACATAAGGAGAAAAAGTTGATGTGAGGTGCACCAAAATAGCTAGAGGTATGCCAATCATGGAGCTCCTAGGTGGGATAAAAAGTTAAAACGTCAAAGGACAACCTTGACAAACAAAGGCAAAGGTGCAAGCAGAGCAAAGTAGAGAAGAATAAAGCAGTAGATATACAAAGAAACATTTTTTCATTAATCTGCAAAGTTGTACAAGCATTACATGTGCTATAAAGAAGCTGCCACAACTGCTACAAGACGCCATAAATGTTGTACACCTCCACGGTTAAAGGGGGCAAAAACGGAGATGTGTCTCGTGCTGTCATCATAACCCGAAACATAAGAAGAGAGTGCCCCTCCGGTCCTACCACTCAGCACTGGAGAACTCCATGGGGAAGGATGTATCTGCATAAAAAAATGTTCTTAGATTTGAAAGTGGGGAATCGGGAAGCCATCCTTTGAAAAAGGAAGTTCTATGATGTCATCGCCCTTGTAAGCACCACCAGCAAGGAATACTCCAAGTGGCTCACCAAAAAAATTGTCTAAAGAAGGGCTCGACATTGAGGGAGCCGGCTATAAAAGGTCCTGACAGCGTGAGGCCAAGGCCCCCATTTATAGCATAGGGGCATCCATAAAGAGTGTGTTCTATTTATTGCGGCTCCCTTAGCCTAGTGAATGCTGACAGTTGGATCCCCAACTTGTGGCTGTGGATTAAGAAGCTCAAGAAAATAGCCCCTCAAATTTGGTAATCTCAAATCAATGCTCCAAGCGCTGGTAACTCATGGGAATGGAGCAAAAGGTCACTTCAGTGGCATTAGAGTTGGTCGGCCTACAAATGACAAGGTGACTAAGAAACAGAGTGAAAGTAGCAAGTAAAATGAAAGGCTCACACTAACAGGTTAAAGACAAGAAGAAGATAACTTATTCTTTCACTATAAAAAGCATATACAAGTGTGATACATTAAGGGGAAGCTGTGTAACCTGGGAAGGACTCCTTGAAACCAAACTCCTTGGGGTATAGGATCAGCATGGGCACCTTAAGGTTGGCAGGATGAAGGAACCCCAGTTGATGCTTTGGAGCAACGCGATGGATGAGTTACCGATAGTCTTGAAAGCTTGAGGCACGATTGTCCTCTAAAGCCGATTGATGCACCTCCACTTGCATCTGATTTTGACGTCTGAGCTTTGCCTCCTACAACTCTTGCTTCTTGCAATCTAGCTAAGTCTGAAGGGATCCAACATCAGTATGAAGGTCCTCAAGTTGATCCTGGCTAGGTGTCAAGGCATTCTTGGTCTTAATCCAAGGCATCGGGAACAGAGTCGGAAGGCCTCATTCGCTGGCTCCTCCTTGAGCTAATTGGTCTTAGCCATAGTAGCGTTGCACTAGCCAACACAGAGAATACTTTCCCCTTAATTGGAGCTACTGTTAGTCCAGCCCTTAAAGACCCTATGACTCAATGCACAACTCCAACAAGACCACTACAAAGTTATTAGTGACACTCCCATGAGCCAACTCAATAACTTGCAAGGAACGAAAATAGGGTGTTAATGTGCAAATCTATCATAAGGAACGTCACCCCAAGGCATGACTTACTTGAGACCCAGATTCAGCAAGTTGCTTTAGATCCTATGAAATGATAGGGGTGGCCCTAGACCAGTCAAAGATCTCAACTACATTGCAAGACTTTGAACAGATGGCAGAGGGGTTGTAACCACCTTAGGATATCCCAGTAGGAGAACACGATAGGTAGAAGCAGAAGACCCCTGTCGAAAAGCAACATCGCTTGTACTACTCGCAAGTGCCTCAACGACTACGACTTCCTTGGCCTTTCTCAAGTGAGGGATGGAACCCTTAGTTGTAGATTCGCCCCAAGCCAGAGCAAGATTTATCCTCCTCCTCCTATGCTATAAAGGCTCTTTAGCCCCCTCAACCTTAACAATTGTTTCGTCAACAAGGTGATTCAAGGACTCACAAGCGGCAAGGGAAACAGAGCCCCTCCCACGTGTCCAAGTGAGGGCACAAGGCAATACTGATAGGACCATAACCATGATCCACTGGCTCATTCGATAGATAAAAGACAAAGGACATAAAAATAGTAAACTGTTGAGGACAATAGTTCCGGTTATTCTTGCTCATTATGGTTAGTATAGAAGTACATGGAAACAGATATAATGAAAGCATATATGGAAAGCATTAACTAGTATATGGAAAGCAAGAGATTTAAATATAAGTACATGTACATGCATCAATGAGATAGTTTCATAAAACAAGTAACCAATCAAATTGGACATACATCAATGATACATTTCATAACGTAAGTAAACAAATTAAACTTTAATCCCCCTTATTCAATGGTCCCTCTATTATGAAAGTTTCCTTGGATTTTTGTGTTCCTTCCCGAAGATAATACTCCTTTTTGTCATGAATGACTGAACAAGGGGTATCACTCGGAATCTGAATGATCACTCATTTGCTGAGAGTGCAGCTTAGTAGACAACCGATCAAAGTGCTCCCGCATGTAGGCCTTTTGAGCATCTAGCCAGGTATCAATGCGCCAAAAACCCTCAAGGACATGAGACTCCAATCAATCTTGAGAAGCGAAAATACGAGAGAGTTGATTGAACATTCGGGAAAGCTAACCCATGATGACCATGGTGGAAGAGAAGCAAGATAAGGGAGGCTTAGACAGGCCAACAGAGGATGGAAAGGAGCTGGCCTTTGGATATGGAGCATCCATGGGGTCAGGATGCTTTGGAGAGTGTCGATGAGTGTGTGCTTGGCTTTGTTTGAAAGTAGCACAAGTAATGGGCTTGTCAAGCGGCACACGAGGGAGATTCGGAAAATTTATGCCAAGACCTATGATGAGACGTTGGATAAGATGTCTGTGGGGATTGTTGTCATCCTTCTTACCCATAAATATGGAAATTGTGTGTGAGTAGAGGTGAGACTAGAGATCAATCATCCTCCCACCAATGAGAGCATATTAGAATAAGGTATTGTCGAGAGGGAGGGAGGCTAAGTGTGTGACTGGAAAAATATTAGTTAGCAGAATCCTACGCATTACTAGCCTCTGAGGACTAAGGTGCTTGGTTTTGAAAGATTTACTATACCAAGTCATGGGAGCACCTGGAGAAAGGAGGCGACCTCAACGTTATATGGCCTGGAATGAAAAGTGTATAGGTATTCAGGATATTCTACTTGTGGAATACCAAGTGTGCTAAAGATTATCTCCAAGGTAATATGAAGGGTACTTCCTTGTAAGAAAGTGGTAAACGGATTTGACCCTAGGTCATTATCATGAATCTTAGGAAGCACGGACACTCTTTTGGGCTCAAAATTTCGGTGTCCAACATGTGTCGGATACCAATATGCCTTGGACATGTTGAGACACGTGTCAAACATGCTTCAACACTCGTTAATTTATTTATTTTTTTGTCCAACACGTTCTAGACACGTTTTAGATATGTTCAATACATTTTAGACATGCTTCGGACACGTCCCGACATGTTCTTGACATTTTGAGTAATTTTATAATTTTTTTAAAAAATTATGAGCCATTTTGCAAATTTTAAAAAATTTGAGCTATTTTATAATTTTAAAATCTTAAAGTAATACATCGCTCTTTCATTTCTATCAATAGTTTCCACTCATTAGGAATATTAGTCAAAAGTGACTTCTTTTGTGGTGGGTGATGTTTTTTTCACAAAATTTTTATAGGATATAGAGTCAAAACTTAAGAAAAATGAGACGAATATGAATGTGAAATAAATGATGGCAATAACACAACTGATCTTTGGTAGAGTAAGAATTTAATTTTTTAATCACAAATAAAAGTGATAATCCACAAATTAAGTATAAAATAGTAGTATTTATTAATTAAAAAATTATAAATCGTAATTTTAGTTTACGTGTTCTCAACGTGTCGCATCTTTGATTTTTATAAAATAGTGTGTTGGTGTGTCGGTATTATATTCTGTCAATGCCCGTGCTTGTTCAAGATTTTTATAAAATATCTTGAACTAGGAGTGTGGATGGAGGAATGAGGTTATCAGGATCAGCTCCCAGTGCTGGTCTATAAAAATGGATGAAATTGAACAATTGAGAGAGGCCAAGTCTACTTTTTGTTAAAGTGTTAGTTGACAATGAGACATCATTTTATGAAAAAGGTCCTCAATAGTGATATTAATGAATTGGTACGGTGCTGAGAGCTCGCATTCTTAGAAACGTTTCCTGGTAGCTTTCTTTGAGGTGGTCATCCTTGAGGTTGCCATCTGTACACAAGATGGGTTGAGAGCAGGTGAGGCACACAGATCGGGTATAATCATGGAGGAAAATGAAACTTCAAACCCAACCCCACCCCGGGTTGAGAGGAGGACGAACTCTTACAAATCTACAAAAGAGATGTGTTGATCTGAAAGTGGGTAGGCTAGAAACTTAAGTGTGTTTCAAACCGAATAACCCAAGGCAAGACTCTTCGAATAAATCTAGATCTACACCGAAAACTCACAACTAACAATAAATCTTGACAATATTTGGGCTTAACTAAGTCAAATCTCACAAAATGTGGGAGCAAAATTTCGTTCATGGTGGATTTTGGTCATCACCATGGATGAATGCCTAAGAGCTTAAAAGAGAAGATAAGGTGAAAAATATACCTTTGATTCACCCTAGATCAAAAGAGAAATAAGTAGATCAGGAAGTTTTTAGGTAGAGAGTGAAGGAATGAAGAGGGAAGCAAGAGAAAATGATGGAGAAGAGGGTGAAAAAGTGGTTGTGCACGAACAACGCATGATGATAAAAAGGGTTCTGTAGATCGACGCATGTGCATGGATCTGGCGTGCTTTAGATGCTCTAGCCAAAGGAAGGTGAGCATGAGCGCGAGAGAGGCATGCTTAAGGCGCACACAATCTACCAAAAATGTGTTTGAGCATGGGTCAAACATGCATAAATGCAATTGCATAGTGCATCATGCGCGGCACAAGTGCTGGAGCATGAGTGCAGGTGCACATATGCACAAGGCAAGTGTGGGTCAGGCGGAGAATTTTTTTTTAAAGAAATATGTTTTTTTTTTAAATAAAATACAAGAGAATGCATATCAGTGAGAAGGAAAAGAATAGATACTAATGGCTTTCCTAAGGAATTCAAATTGAAAACTATGTAAAGGTTTATAAGAATATCCATCAATTGGTGTTCGATTGGAATATGTTTGAGTAATGATATGAGTTTCAATAAGTTTATGAGTAAAATAATGTCTAATGTCAATATGTTTGGTTTATAAGTGTTGAATGGGATTCTTAGATAAATTGATGGCTCTAGTGTTGTCACAGTAGATTTTTATGGTGTCCTGGGTGATATTGTAGTCATGTAACATTTGTTTCATTTATAAGAGTTGAGTACAACTGCTCCCTGCAGCTATGTACTCTACTTTGGTGGTAGATAAAGAGAGAATTTTGCTTCTTACTCATCCAAACTATTAGATTAGAGCCGAAATAGAAACAGAAGTGCTCTTTCAGCATTTCTAGTGCAGTTGGCATCTAAGTATCCGACTAATCAAAATTGGAGTCACAGGAGTAGAGAATGCCATAATCAAAAGTGTCATTAACATAGCGTATGATGCGCCTGATGGTACTCAAATAGGACTCTTTAGGATTGATTTTGGGCACACACACTAGACGCTATGTCAAGTCTACTAGCAGTTAAATAAAGAAGACTGCCCATCATACTTCTATAGAGAGTCTAATCCATACACTTGCTAGCGAGGTCACGATCTAATTTGGTCAAAGTGCTCATGGGTGTCTAAATGTGTTTTTTGTTATCTAATCCAAACCATTTGACTAGATCGTTAGCATATTTAATTTGAGAGATAAAAATACCTTGTTGAAGTTGTTTGATATGAAGACCCGAAAAGAACGTTAATTTGCTTACCTTACTCATTTCAAATTTGGAGGTCACATATTTTGCAAATTCATGTACATAGGAATGTATAGTGGCACCAAAGACAATATCACCCATATAGACTTTAAGCAACGATTATACATCTATCAGAAACATTGAGAAAGAGAATTTTATCTACACTACCCCTAGTAAAACCATAGTTACTAAGATATGAGGTGAGGTGCTTGTACCAAGCTTAGGTATCTGTTTAAGACCATATAGAGCCTTTTTGAGCTTGTACACATGGTTAGATAGCGTGGGATCAACAAATTCCTTTGGTTGTTCAATGTATAATTCCTCTTGAATGATGGCATTGAAGAAGGCACCTTTGACATCCATTTGGTAAAGTTTAAACCTAAGTGTTCAAACAATGGATTATAGGTTTCTAATGGATTCTAGACAAGCTATGGGAGCAAAAGTTTCATCAAAGTCTATTCCTTCAATTTGAGAATAGCCTTGGGCAACGAGATAAGCTTTGTCACTAGTAATGTTACCATTTTTATTAGTTTTATTTTTAAATATCCATTTGGTAGTAATAACATTTGTATTTTTAGGTCTAGGTACGGGGACCCACATATCATTCCTGACAAATTAATTCAATTCTTCATGCATGGCATTAATCCAGCATTCATCATTTAAAGTCTCTTCAACCTTTTTGGGTTTTATAAGGGAGATATAGCATGTATAAGTGAGTTGATTTCGAACTCATCGATACAATTTCATGCTCTCACTAAGGTCACCTATTATGTAGTCTTTACGATGATTTAGTTTAACTCTAGAAGAGGGTTTCTTGCCTTGAATAATGTCTTGAGTCTCGTTGGGGCGATTAATAAGGGCTGATTCAAGACTAGATTAGTTTTTATCAACCTCATTGCCCGAGCAGTCACTATTCACATATTGCTCATTTAGGGCTTCATTGACTACAACATTGATAGGCTTTATCTTTGTTAGAGTACGGATGTTTTATAGTTGATAGGCTCTACCTAAGAGAGAGCACCCTAAGAAAATTTTTTCATTGTTTTAGTATTAAACTTGCTTAGATTTTTTCTATTTTGAAATATGTAACATTTACTTCTAAAAATGTGAAAACATTTAATATTAGATTTCTTTCCTTTTTAAAATTTGTATGGGGTTTTATCCATTATGAGTCTCAAATAGAGCCTGTTAATTATGTGACACATTTTCTTACGGCCTCGCCCTAGCAATGCATGACTACATTTCTGCTTTTCATTATTGTCTTAGCCATTTTCTAAATAACCCTATTTTTTCTGTTCTACAATTTCATTTTGTAAGGGAGTGATAGGTGTACAATATTCATGTTATATTCCTTCTTTATAACAAAAACTGTCAAAGTTAGAGTTTTCAAATTCTTTTCTATAATCACTTTCAATTCGGATAATCGGAGTTCCTTTTTCATTTGTGAGCTTTTTGCACAATATTTTCCCATGATCAAATGTATCAGATTTTTCATGCATTAGTTCAATCTATGAGTATCTAGAATAGTCATCAACAACTACTAGCATGTACCTTTGACCTCTGGAACTCTTGATTCTAGAAGGTCCCATAAGATCCATATAGATCAATTCAAAGGGTTGCGTTATGTGAATGTTGTTTAGCATTGGATGACTAGCTCTAGTTTGTTTTCTAAGTTGACATGGACCACACATGTTTCTTGACATTGGTAAGTTTTGGCAGTCTATCAATACAATTTTTTTTACAAAAAATTTTGGACAAATTCTTAAAGTTTAAATAACCAAGGCGTTGATATCACAGTTCAGTTGTATCAATCTTCGCAAGATGGCATCCTAGGACAGGTTCAAGGGCGATGGTGTAGAGGTTAGTAGGAGTTATTTTACTTTCTAACACGAGCGATCCTTTTGTGTCATAAATGCGGCATTTATTTTGAAAAAATCTAATCTTGAAATTTTTATCACAAAACCGACTAATATTAAAGAGGCTAAATTTTAAATCAGACACAATATAATACTTTGCAAGGTTTCGAGAGCCCAAAAATACTAATATGTCCTTTCCCAAGCACAGGAGCCCTAGCTCCCTCTCCAAATACAACCGTTCCATTGGGATGGTCAGTTAGTGATGAAAACATGGCCTTGTCACCACACATGTGCCTAGTGCAATCACTATCAAGATGCCACATCGAGTGAATTTGAGCTTTTAAGGCGATATAGGCAACTTGGCAAAAAAAATTTCTATGAGTTTTTTAGATCGCTTTTATTGATCCCCTACCTTCTTGAATTTACTTTCTTATTCAATTTTATTACTTTTTCATTGAGTTGTCGAATATGATTGACAAGTCTTTTCATCTTTGTACTTTGTTTCTTGTTATATAGAAGATTAGTCATATGACAATGGGAGCGAATATGCCCATTTTGTCCACATCCATGGCAGGTCGGCACAAATTTATGGAAGCAGTGTACTTTACTAGTTTAATTTCTCGGTTGGTTTGTGAAGGAAGTTTTTCCTATCTTTCTTCTAATCATCTCGTTATTTGTTGTGGTTCTCGTTGTCATCTTGTTGGTGTTTGATTTTGCCAAAATATTAGGTACATTTATTTTTTCTACAGTGTTGTACTAGTTTGATGGGTGTAAGGGTGTTGATATTCCTTTTTAGAACATTGATGGTTGGAACGAAGATCGTTTTTGAGTTACCCACCATTTTAGAAGTGTTTTCCGTAAATCCTAATCTCTTCTTTAGATCAAGTTTTTTTGTTCCGCTTGAGAATTTCTTTAGATTATTTTTGGCATTTGTAAGATCCATTTCTAGGGACTTGATTTTTTCATTTAAAGATGTGTTCAATATTTCAAGTTCATGGTATTTAGCATTAGCAAGGTCTAATTTGGTTTTAATTGCAACTCTTTCTTTTTCTAATTTAGCTAATTTGTGATTGAGAGACCTACATATTTTTTACCTTTTAAGCACTCTCTAAACAATTTATTGTAGGCCTCTTGAAAATTGTCAAACTCATTATTAGATTCTTCTTGTGAAGAATCAGATTGCTTAGGTTGCTCGCTAACAGTTTCATCACCACTAATGATGGACTCTTTAAAAGCTACATAGTTTATCTCATCCTCTTTTGAAGATTTATCGTCATTATTTTCTTTCTCTTCATTATCAATTAGTGAAACATTCATAGCCTTACCTTTTTGTCTTTTAAAGTTTGGTTTCTTCGTTCAGATATATCCAAAGTCATGACATTCATGACGTTATATTTCTTAGGATTTTTTATTCTTCGAGTCTTTGTTTTTTCTTTTGTCTTTCTTTAGGATACTATGTGTGGATATATTTCCTTTGGTGTTAGAGGTTCATTTATTATTCTTATTCTTAAAGAACTTTTTGAAATTTTTAACGAACAAAGCAAAATCCTCGTTGGAATTATGATCTATCCATTCTTTGACATATTTTAGGGTGATGTGTTTATTTTTCATAGATTGAGGAGTGTCTTCATGTGTTTGTAGTGATCTGACAAATTATTTAATTTTTAACTTATCAAGATCTTTGCCTTCCACGATTGCGATGACTTTAGATCTAAATCGCTCAGAGAGTGATTCTAGGACTCTGAACAATTCTATTTTCAGGAATTCTTTCTCCTAGGTTGAACGAGGAATTTTCAATGTTGTTTAATTTCGTGTGGAATTGTCAAAAGTTTTATTATCTTTCATTTTGATTTCATCGAATTTAGCAGTGAACATTTATAATTTTGAGTTCTTTACTAGTTTTGTTCCTTCATGAGTGATTTCTAGGATGTCCTAAGTTTCTTTAAATGTCTCGCACATTGAAATACGTTTAAATTACTCAGGGGACAACCATAAAAATAGTATGTAACCCTTTGGTATTCTATCGGTTTCCTTTTTGGTCCATAAGGATAGTACTTTAGGTTCATTACTTATAGTGCTTCTGGGCGGTGTCTACCCAAATTACATGCTACCTAATACCCGTTCATCCATGGATTTTAAGAAGACTCTCATACGGACCTTTCAGTAAGCATAATTATTCCTATCAAAATAAAGAAGAATTGGATAGAGATTGGCTAGTATGCATTTAGATTAGGGTTGTGGATTGGGTGAATCTTTGATACCAATTGAAAAAAACTAGGGGGTTCTTAATCTCAACACGTTTCAACCCCTTTTAAAATTACAAAAGTAAAATATATGAAAATATACAATATATGTAAGTATTCTCAGATCTAGAGGTAAGGCGAATGATATGCACAGTAACTAGCTGATATGAACAATAATGAAAATGAGGCAAGATTTTAATGACGACGGGAAACCTTGATAACTACTGTTATTGAGTAAAGCCTTTAGGCTTTTACAATCTGTGAAATTAATACATTAAAAAAGTCAATTTATAACTCGAGTGGTACAAATGTATTAAATATTAACTGACTTACTCTCGACTTGTGACTTCAACTAAGAAAATTCTTAGATTCGCCTTCAACAATAGAACCAGACACCTTCTAGCCTTATCGATCTCGCTTCATGAGCCGTAGAATCTTTGCATACTACTAGATCCTAATTATCACGCCATCAATGTCTCGATGAAGGCTACAGGTAGGAACAGGTGTGTACAGTAAGAGAGAATTATAGAGAAATGTGGAATGAGAAAGCCATGAATTTAAATCTTAGGAACAAAAGGATGGTTTCTCGCAATTGGCAATTCACAAGAAGATTTTGAAGAGCAGTTGTTTTTCCCTTAATTTTCAATGTCTCTTTGAATTGTGAAAGGAAAATATTTATAAAGAGGGTAGAAAACTAATTCAAAATATGCAGCAAAGAGAAGGTTCGCGTCTTAGAGCACATGTGCCACATAAATGCACGTTAAGCGCAAAAGGTAAAATGAGGGGCTTGCGCTCCTGCCCACGTGTGCTGTTTGGGCACACATTAGGCGCAGGTAATCTGTGTTATCGACACTCGTGTATGGCTCAGACGCATATTGGTTGTGGTCAATTTGGACAAAATATATTCATGCGCGGCTCGGGCACACATTGAGCATGATCACTTTGGTCAAAATAAGCTTATGCTCAACTTAGGCGCATATCGGGCGTGAGTAATCTAGACAAAATGCGCTCATACACCGCTTGGGTGCACATTGGGCGTGAGTAATTTTGACGAAATGCAGCACATGCGTGGATCGGGTATAAGTCAGGTGTGGATACTAAGAGTTGCATATCAGGTGTGGATCTTCACGATACTTGAGAATATTTTAAAAACTTGCTCAATTAAGTCGCAGAATATGTCAATACAAAATATTCTTAATATAATAAGTACACAGCCAAGTAACCAAACAAATTTCGAATTATTAGTAAGAATCTCCCAAGCAACTGGGCCACTAATACAAGGTTCCAACTATAAAGGTTTCTAATTCCCAAACCTCCTTCCTTTTTTTTGAAATATAGAGATACTCTACCTTAGTCGAATGCTTCACATCTAAAGCACCATGCCGAAGGAATTGTTGAAGGCAATCTCAATCTTCTTCAAAATTCCTGCTGAGAGGACAAAAATAGAAGCCCAATACAAATGGAGAGTTGAAAGAATAGAGGAGATAAGTTGAAATCTATCTCCAATCAAGTGCCACTTATTCTTCCAGGAGATGATCCTTCCCACAACTTTGTTCGCTAAGACCACAATTTGGAGAGTTTAGAAGTGATGAGAGGAACCTACAAGTATCGAATAGACAACTTTCCAGCTAGAAATCCCGTGATGCCTTGGATCCTATGGCAAAGGCCCTCATCTTTACCACTGAGGAAAATCTCACCCTTCCTACTGTTTACATGCAAACCTCACCTTGGCAAAAGTATCCAAACAATACATAAGTGTGTTAACAGAGAAGATCTCACCCAAATTCTCTTCTATGTTTGATGCATTGTTCCTAATTTTCACTAGAAGCTTTTGTTACCTCGCGTTTGTGTTAAGACTTGAATATTCTGGAGGATTTCTGCTGGCATGCTTCAAAAACTGTATCCATAATGGTTTGTGGGCAGTGCCTGGACTAGTGCCATCAGCAATGTGCATCAACTTATTTGTGAACAGTGCTGTTGCTTTCTGTTCCTTTTTTGTTTCCCTGCTATGCTGAAATTTCTAATATAGGATAGGACACTACATACACCAGTATTTGTTATAGGAGATTGCATGCACTAGGGTTCGTGCTTGTTTAATGGTGTAGGTCATGATTTCAGTTGAGACTGCACCATTGTTCATGTTTTGGCAATGCTTGGTTTGATTTCTATTACCAAATATTTATGTATGTTTTTTCTGTTTGCTCAGTTCTAGTATCTTGCTTTGTTAAGTGGTTTTTTTAATATGTTCATTCGACAGTTACTGCGTACCTGGGTAGAGATTGTTGAGATCAGTCCTTTGCGTAGTAATACCTTTGTTTGATAACACATCTTGAATAATGTGTTTCTGTATTTATTTAGATTATTTTTTCAGTACCTATAGGTTACACCTAGGTATTTAAACATTAGTGGGATTTTAGTTATGTTGAAAATATCATTTTGGACATTTCTCTTATTTAGGTTCTGTAGTCTAATTCATATCTTGTACTTAGTTATGTTCAATTAATTTAACTCAATAAAAAAAAGCCTTTTTATTGACACTCGTGATGCAAATGCATGTATAGATAAGTTGGGGACTATGGATTGCTTTTGGGGGAAGCTCGAAACGTCTATAGAGGCACGGATAACAATATATAGGTTTCTAGAAAATCTCTGCTTCATATCAGAACCTTTTGGAAGCAAATGGAGATGAGTCATAGCACCTAGTCATTGTTAAAGGGTTTTGATGAGTTTATTAAATAGAATGATCGGAAGTTCCAGTTGACATGCAGCATGGCCTCTATAAGCATGCTGTGAAAGAGGAAGTCATGGCAGCATTGAAGTCAATTCCACAACCAAAACATCTGATTCGCAGACCCATCCTCGAAGTTTTAACAACTAGATTAAGTCTTGTCGTTGATGTCTTGCTTGACCCAGCCGCCCAGGCTGCATTCCTATCACAAAACAGTCATACCTGCCAGAGCGATGCTTAAAGATTGACATCTGAAAATTCAGACTCACTGACTATGAAGTTTCACAGGATTCTGCTACTTGCTTATGTCTTCCCTCTTGAATATCTCAACCTCGGATTGAATTGAGTATCTTCCATCTTCTGCTCTATTATGATTAATGGAATCTCGAAGTCTTTTTATAGGGCAAGAAATCATTGCGGCAAGGAGATTTAATTCCACCATGTCTGTGTGTACACTGGCCATGGATTCTCTTGCTGGGAGTTTCAAGAAGTTCCACTCAAACCCGGATTTCAATTTCCATCCTAAGCGTGAGAATGTGGGAATAACTCATTCGGCCTTAAGAGATGATCTCATCATACTTGCCGAGGTGATCAAAAGCCTAGTCGGCTAATTTATGTCATTTTGAACATTTCTCCTTGGCCTATAACCTAAGTAATGTGTTTTTTAGCGGTACGTATGAAATTCTAGACATGCTGGGGCTTCAAGAGGAAATCATGCCCACGAAGAATCTCTGAGTTCCACTTTTGTCCGTAAGAACTCTGATGTTTCCATCCTCAACAGATTCAAGTCTTGGATGGCGAGATCGTTTTACTGGGAATCCGCATTCTATTTACTGAAGAAGGTGGAATCATTTCTCTTGGCAAACATCCAATTGCTTTGGGAGTATGTCTGTAGACGTGATAAAGTGGGAAATGAAGCTTGGGAGTATGAACTGAACTTTGAGGCTCCCAAATAAACTTAATCAAATTATATAAATTAAATGATACCGATTGAAATGACTAGACCTTTTATTTTTTATGGTTTAATTTGTGCAATTGGATTTAATCGGAAGCCTAACGGCACGTTTAGTTATTGGAATGGAATAAAGTAGGAATAAAATAGTTATTCATAAGGAATAAAATAAGATAGGAATAGAGTTAAGAATTATTATTTTTATATTTGGTTATTGGAATAAAATA
>JAODPA010062100.1:0-34435 GCA_025585075.1 Nepenthes mirabilis | reverse complement strand
TATTTTGTGTTTTTTCCTCGTTCTATTTAAGGAAAGCTTCAATTCTATTTATAGAGCCATAATTTGAGTTTTCTCAATGTAACGTGGAATTTTTTATGTTCTTTATCCTATTGATCCTTCTTTGATTTTCTTCCTTTGATTTGTACTGAAGCTTAAGCTTCCTTTATTTACGTCACGCACTCAAATAGCTCGTTAACAAACGGACAAGCTGTCACTGAAACTTGGAAATTCAAAACTCTCCTCATCTCTCTCCGATTTATAATCGTGGAATTCTAAATTTCAATCAAAAGCCAACTTTCCCATTACCCATTGTTAAAAGTCACAGATTAAGTTTAGATTTCCAATAGCTAACAATTCGTTTAAGCAACTTCATCTTCTTCTTCGGCAGAAAGAACTTGCAGCAACTGCATGGCTTCTCTCAAACTACCGCCGCTTAAACCAAATCCTTCTTTCATTTCTGAGCGGTCCTCCAAGACTCTTAGTCTGGGTTTGGCGAGGCCGAATCGAGTTGGACTCAGAGTATTTGCGTCCGAGTCTCAAGAAGCGCCTGATCTCACCGTCAAAGTTAATGGCTTGACCATGCCCAACCCTTTTGTAATCGGATCGGGTCCTCCTGGAACTAACTATACCGTCATGAAGAGGGCTTTCGAGGAGGGTTGGGGAGCTGTAATTGCGAAAACTGTAAGTACTTGGATTCAAAATAGAAGTTATGTCTTGGGGTTCTGAATTTTCTGTTTGGCTGGTAAGATGTTGGAAATTGAAGAAATTCTGTACCCTGGCTGATGAAACTATTTGGACCAGTTCAATTCTGAGCAAATTTGTTGCCTTCCATGATCGTAGTTGACCTGGTGAATCTTTTCATGGAGTTTTAAAATGGTCTGTTGTCCAAGCAGGGATTCATGCTGGTATGAGTAAATGTAGTGGGATGATAAGGGCATTTATTGGTGTAAACGGACTGCTCCCCCAGCACATTGAACAGCCCTATTAGATTGAATAGCCCTATTAGCTACATTAATTGCTTTTACCGACATATCCTTATCTGATTGACAACCCATCTAGGAGAGGTTCGAGGGAGGGCATCTCTAATAGAGATCATAGAGATCGAGGAGCTTATTGAGTCAATCTCAACAGTATATTTTAAAATGGATAATTGTGATTGAACTATTTAATAAAAAAAAGTATGTTAAAATTAGTTATTTTAAATTGATTAAATCACAATCGTTCATTTGAAAATAAACGGTTAAGATTTAAAAAAAAATTCTCAATCTCTCGTGGAGATGGAGCCCCTCTCAAGCTATCCATGACTTGCCCAAATGTTCCCTCAAGAGACCTGCCCGTGAAATGGAGCGTTTCTTGAAGGATGGCTGCGCAGCAAACCCAGGTAGAAGTTAAATTAACTGGACAATAGTCCATGAACCTCTGCTTAATAGGTTTCTCCAATGTAGTAAAATCATATTAGTACCAGGAGTTTGTAAATGCTTCACATCACCCATTAGCATGATATGAAGATGGAGAAGAGTTACATAGATGGAACAAAACTTAAGGTCTGTTTATGAAGTGAGCTTGTTCTTTGCCGTGGTGTTTTTTTCACCCTTCTATTTTTTCTCTTTTTAACTTTTGCTACACATCTTTATGATCAAAGGTAGCTTGGTTTTAGGTCACCTACTCAGCTTGGACAATGGCTCGGGTTGACAAAGTTTGCTGAAACGCTCATTGCCTCTCAATTGAGAGTGCCTTTCGTTGTGTAGCGGTTACAAGAGAAATACAACCTGATTTTTCAAGGATTGATGGACATAATTATAGTGATTGCAATAATAAAGGCTAATTAAGGATAAATCCTAACTATAGAAATTACAACAATAATAGGTAACAGATGTTTCACTGGCATATCCCTCAAATTAATATCAGTCTATCAAAAATCATTATTTTGCCGACAAAAAAATTATGAGGTTGTCAAGTCATAGCTTTAGTAAGCACATCAACAATTTGAAGACCGGTGAAAATATGCAGGGGAGTAATAAAATGAATATCCATAACTTTCCAAATATAATAACAATCTATACTAAGATGCTTGGTTTGTTCATGATAAACATGATTGGTAACAATTTGAATGACACTGATGTTATTAGTATGTAGAGGAGTGGGAGTAGGTTAAGAGAAGTTTAGCAATTATTCCGTGAAGCCAAATAAATTTGGAGCAAGCAGTAGAGGTCACACGCTGTTCGAATTCAATGGAAAATTTAGCAACATAATCATACCTTTTGCTCGTCTAGGATATTAAGAATATCCTAGAAACATACACCAACTTGTAACTAAATGTCAAGTATTTGGACAGCAGCCCAATCAGCATCATTGAAAGCAACAAGATGAATAGGAGATACACTAGGAAAGAATAATCCACTGGCATAAGATTCTTTGATATATCAAATAATTCAACGGACAATAACCAAAGGAAGATTTCATGGAGTGTGCATAAACTGATTAATCTACCAAACTGTGAAGGAAATGTCAGGAAATGTAATAGGTAAACAGTTTAGACTCCCTACTAAATGTTGATATAAAGTAGGATCGGGAAGATCTGTGATTCAGCCATGAAGATGTGTTAGTTCCAGAGTTGGTACCCTGACCCAATCCACATTGGGCAGCTGAGTTGATGTGGCTGCCAACACCACAGCCTACCACTTCATCAATGCAATAAATTTCCAATCAAGTATGACAGAAGCCCAGCAGCGAAGCAAGGATTATTTACCTCAGCTGATTAATTCCATTAATGAGGATAAAGTCCCAACAAAAGAAGGATTAGTTCCAATGCATAGGCCCATTGTAAGACTAGAGTTGAAAATGAACTGTTTCCCTGTTAGAAAGAAGAGTTTAATGTTACTAGGAGTCTATGATCCACCAATTAGTGGGTGAGCCTCAATCCCTTAAGTTAAGTGAGTCCCTAGGTAGGTCTTTGGAAGGTTGAGTGAGTCTTCTTTCTATTTTGTAATCTCCCTTTGGAAGATTATAATGTCCTGTGACCATATATCATCCTATCTTTTTATACTGTTATTCGATAGATTACCCATCTCCCCAATCCCACTACAATCCTCTTATATTTCCTCCATTAATATAAATTCAAGTCATTTTGTTATTATATCGAAGGATCCCCTCTACCATCGAATTGAAATACAAGTTTCCGATTATTATTTTGTTAGTTTTGTTTTCATTTTATTTAAATCCAAAATCCGCTAACCTCCCTTCTTCCTTTGGTACTTTACATTAACTTCGAAAAGAGTATTTACTAAAGACAAATCTTGATGACTGGCTAAGGCAATTAAATCCTAAGCATATATTGTTGATTTAAGAAGATACCTAAAAGCATCGATATGGAGCTCTAATCCCTAAAAAATACGTAAAAAGACTTAGGTCTTTTATATAAAATGATGCTTAGAGGTGCTTTTAAAGTTTGACAATCGACTCAGGGTCTGTCACAATAATAACAATATTGTCAATATAAACCAATAAGAACACAAGAGCAGTAGTTATCTTTCACAAAAATAGGGAGGAGTCATTCTAACGTTGTATAGTGGAGAAACGAAGCAAAGTAGATAGAAAATTGTGAACCAATGCCCTGGGGATTGCTTTAAACTATAGAGACTTAGTCAATCTACATATACCAAATGAGGGAGAAGAAATCTAGCTAGATGGATGTGTCACATAAATTTTCCTCCTTATGATCACCGTGGACAAAAGCATTTTCAACAATTATTTGATGTAGTGGCCAGTATGTAGAAGCAACAATAGAAATTATTGTCCTAATAGTAATCATTTGAGCAACTGGAGCAAATGTGATGCGGTTATCCTAAATATATTAGAGAGATTTGATTTGATTTTATAATTTTTAATTTTATCTATGTGTGCTATTTTATTTCTCCCATATAATTTGCTTCTTATACATTCCTATTCATCCATTATATTTCTTTACCCAAAGCCCAAAAAAACTTTTTCCCCTTTACTTATTTTACTTCCGATAACTACCTCTACAGTGAATTATTAATAACATTATATTTGGTATTTGCTTTATTATTTTAATAGATTGGCAATATTTATCTGCATTATTTTAATCATACTAATTCCTAAAAACAAAATTTCTTGTTATTTGACTCACATTTATACACTTACACAATTGTTCTAATTTTTTATTTGTCTTAACCACATTAGTCATATTAGTGTTGTATGCAATTGTATAGTGGTCGTATTATTTTTCATAACACCTTTAATCTAGTTATGGATCTTAATGAGTTAGTAATGAGTCAACATCTAGCCTAATTAGCCACCAATTAATAACACTTGTAAAATCACATGATTGTTCCAGCTGACTTGGCCATTGCCCATCAGACAAATTTGGGCCTAGGTAATCTAGTTATCACTTTAGAAAGATGACCTCAATAGTTAGATATTGACAATTCTAATATGCTCCACAATATGAATAAACATCGTGGGAAAGATAGTTGGGTACCTCATAGATGTGATTACAGGCCTCGACATTATGATCGAGGATGAGATTAGGACGATTAACTCTTTAGGAACATCAAGATAAATGCCCTAAATTTTGATAGTTTCCTAGATCATTGAGTTTTTATTCAATAGGTTTGGGAGATAGATTGTTTCTTTAAGTGGTACAGTGTAACGAGGGAAGAGAGTTCATTTGGTTTGTCTTTAGTTAACTAGGAATGCTTAATTATTTTGGGAGAGTGTTGAGGACCTTATTATTAGGCGTCAAGTAGTCTCTATTGGGAGTTAGGCCGATATGAAATGATGCTTTCAGGAGTAATACTTACCACGTTTATACACTAAGAACTTACTAGCCCAGTGGAATGTTATTTGACAGGTTAACCGATCTATGATAGAGAATGTAAGTCAATTCGATGAGTTTCAAATGAGATGTCTTATAAATGAGGATTAGGCTATAACGTGAAGTAGGTTCGGGCAAAGTTTACATGATAATATTGGGAGAATACTTATCTTTAGTGGCATTATCACTCTAAACCATGTGTATAATATGGCCCGAGACTATGAGTTGATTACAAGGACACCTTGTGGAAAACATAGTGACGTCATACCTCAACATGGAATGCTTTAACCATAAACCCTAAGTCTATCTTAGCCTCCTTTGTCTACAATTCCTCCTTTGAGAGAAAATAGAGGTAAGGGTATTGAAGCCCCGTGAAGAAATCCTTAGGTGTAGTTCTTTCACTGAATAGAGGTAAGGGTATTAAAGCTCCGAGAAGAAATCCTCAGGTGTAATGCTTTAACTGTAAAGTCTTTGGACAAATTTCTTCTAAATGTTGTAGTAAAGTCTTACTTATTGAAGGACAAGATGGAGTGAATGAGGAGGAAGTGCTCAAAGAATATGTTTATGAGTCCAAGTTAGAAGATTTTGATGACTTGGACGATAATAATGACAACTACATTTTAGGTTGAATTAGGACTATTTTGTCTAGCTCAAGCTTCCATCATTTTGCACCCAACACGCGGGTGTTGTGCAATCTACTTTGACTCAATCAAAGAGGCTAATGATTGGCGTCGTCATGTTATCTTCTATACTTACATTAAGGTCAATGAAAAGGCTTATAAAATCATTGTGGACAATGATAGTTGCATCAATACCGTCTCAGTTAATACCATTTTCCTTCTTGGGTTAAAAGTTGTTCCACTTTCTACTTTATACGATATCTCTTGGGATTGATATCTCTTCCATAGCAGTTAAGGAACAATATCTTGTACTTATTCAAATTTTCGGGTATAAGGATCATATTTGGTGTGATGCCATTTCTATGAATGTGAGTCATGTGATTTTAGGTTGACCCTGGTTATACGACTTGAGTATGAAAATCTAAGATCGCTTTAACTCATGCTCTTTTGTGTATATGGGTAAGAAGATTTGTCTCCATCATTTACCTTTAAAAATTGTTATTCGTAAAAATAGCAAGGATGTGGTAGGGACAAAAAAATTGCATATCTTCAGCCCTACAAAATTTGAGCATATAGTTGTAGGCAAGTTTGTCGTATTTATTATGGTTATTCTAGGAAGTTATTTTTGTCTCTTAGTTAGTGGTCTCATAGGAAGGCCATTAGGTCCTCCATGACTTTTATAATATCTTCTCAAGGGACCTCTTGTCTTTGTATGACATTCACCATGCCATAGATTTTGTCTAGTGTTTATCTCTTAAAGGCAAGCTGGAGAAATCCTTTATAAAGCATTTATTTGTGAAAGCAGGAGACCATGTGCAATTTCGGCTTTTGTGATGCCTAAGAAAGATAGATCTTGACTGGATGTGACAATGGACTTTGTGTTAGGATTCCCATGCATTCTTAAGAATCATTATTATTATTTTTTTTCTTGGGGTTATGGACCATTTGTCAAAAAATGGCTCACTTCATTTATTGTAATATAGATTCTTTAGCTACACAGCCATACAAAGCCCTAACTAATCAATATTGGGCTGATTAATGTTGGCCCTAGGAGGAGGCATACTAGTACTGGCTTCCCCTCTAGAGACAACATACCGGTTAGCAGTATCCAAGGCAGCTTCGGTCAAAAAATTTTTAATTTTGCATAACTTGGCTGCATGTTCATTTACCATATCAGATTGAAATCAAATCATAGAAAGTTTGCTCTGAAAAACTGAATCAGAAAATGCCGGGTTAATATTATCCCAATTATTTGACAAATTCTAAATATTAGAAACTTTAATGTAAAAGAAACTATCCTTCCAGTTTTTCACTGAGACTGGATTTACCCCACTTATTTTGAACTTTTTTCTAGGAGTTAAAGTTATCCAATCGTTTTCTTGATTAAAGAAAAGTATAATCTTAACCATCTGGGCATCTAATCTAAGATCTACCTATTGGAAAAAGATGCACAATATTACAATATATTTGATAGCATTAGGATAGAAACAGGCGATTGGGATAGCAAGAGTCTTCATTATTTCAATAAATTCTCTTGCTAAAGAAATCTAAAGGCTGTCTTTTGGATAAGTTTTATATATAACAATGAAGCCATCCCTTGGAGAGCGAGCTCTCTCTTTAGGTAAATGAGCTCTAAAAGGAATAGTGGAAGAGATGTTATACTTATCATAAATGTCAAGTACATCCATGGACAAATAAGAAGCGATGTTAGCAACATTCTTTGGAGTGCTTCATGGAGCCACGAGAGATTGAAAGCAAAAGAATCAGAGAAATCTAGATGTTTGTTCTTTGGCAAAAGGTATGGAAAAAGGCATAGTTAGGGTTTTAAAAATAAGAGTGAAAGACGGAATATGAAAAGGCAACTGAAATTGGAAATGATACGTTTTAAATAACAATGTTGATCCAAATGATACTTTGCTCTCCCAATATCTTCCGGATGACAATACATCTTTCTCTCAATTCAAAACCAAAAACATTGTGTATTGAAATGATTAAAAAATTGCATGGTTTAAAAACCACTTGATATTGCATTAAATACACCACACACGAATCATTTTAGCTACGGAAGCCAACATGACTATGACGTCATGAATTTCATTATCAAGATATAACACTTCAGAAGTCAAACTCATCTCAAGAAATGAATCTCGTAGAATCTTATAATTTGAAATTCGAATTATTTAATTAAGTGTCCTGATTTGTCATAATGTCAAGTTATTAGAAGTCTGAGTTGTCAAAATATTGAAATATCAAATTTGAATTGGGTTTGTACTCGGAAGTTTTAAAGTATCCAAACCAATAATTAAAGAAAATTTTCTATTTGGATAGTTTGATTAATCTAATTTTATGATGACTTATAGTCCTATATGAATGAATAAAAGTCTAAAATATGAAAGGAACAAATTGACAATTACAATCTTAATGTGAAAATAAAAATTATTCTTTTATTCATAGATATATTCATATGCAAGATATATTTTTATATGGGAAACATTAAATTGTCCGACTTGAAGGAAAACGAAGAGAGGGGTGAATCTCGGTCGGAAAAGTAGAGTGTCCAAAGGGATGGTATAAGGCATTCAGTTAAACGACTCAAACCAATTGATGTTCGGCAAACAAAGATATTACAGCACGAGCTGAAAGCCATTAAATTTGGATGATTATCCAAAAGTCTGGTAAGAACCTAGATACCCCACAATAGATGGTATAAAGGATCAAGAGCAACTGCCTAGACGAAAAAGTTAGTTCGGTTTGGGATATTTTATTAAAAAGGAAAACTAAGATAATTTTTCATGTAAAAGATGGTAACCAAGACAAATTTCATGAACATTTCCCAAAGGAATGCAAAAGTATCTAGGTAGACTCTATTCTCTTTAATCTGCTAAGCATATATAACTCTGTTAGATGTTGAGACTTGGAACTTGGATGAAGATCTTATGAGAGCAATTCTTTTTATAGCTTAAAAATGGGCTATAAAACAATACATTTTGAAACAAAGGAAAACAGTCAAATAGTCAAAGAATCTCTGTCGAGATACAAGAAAGCCGGCTCTAATTGACAAGACTAAACAACAATAAGTTTGCACAGGTTAAGATATCATTCGGAAGAAGCATTCGGGCAATATTCAAAGCAGATTGGTCGGATCTTTATATTAACATACTCGAAGCTTGGATTCAATCTCCGAGCATAGGGGTTAGTGCTGGGTATCGTCTAAAATAAGACTGATCAAACTGATTGCTATATGGGGCTCACAAATAATAAACCTATGAAGAAGTATGAATCAGCCGAGTTGTTGATCCTAGGTTAGAAAGGAGTTTGACCGACCGACTAAATTTCCGAGTAATTGAGTGACCTAACTACGGAGTACATTGAAGACTAAGGTTCTGAATGGCTAGATAAACAGTTTAATTGGGCAGTAATCCTGTCAAATGGTTAAAAATGAACCAAGGCTCATGTTAACTGGCCAATTTTATCAAGTAGGCAATTAATATGCTTGATGGATATGAATTAAATTCATAGTATATTAAACCGTTGAATTCTTTAGTTTTTAGGTAGAACAATCGCTCAGACGATAAACAATCATTTCTCTTTAGGGAATTGCCACTGATTGGCAATAATGTTATAAATATGCCCATTTTCTCTAAAAACGGGAAGATTTCAGAGAACAAGTACAAAGTTTTAGCCTTCTCGTTACTTAACATTTCATAAATTTCGGAGCCAAGTCCTCTACTTTTCCACTCTCTCACATCAGCATTTTTTCCTTACCCAATTTCTTAAAAGGAATACTGACTTGAGTTTCGAAGGATATTTTAAAGAGTGAATCCTGTATCTTTTGATCTCTTATTTGATGTTGTAGTGTATAAGATCCAGATAAAAGGTTCGACAGTCTGACCCAACATTTTTCGAATTACCATCCAAATTTGAGGTACGAATCACTACTATTTTATACAAAATTTATAGGTTATCACTTTTGTTTGTGATAAAGAAATTAGATCTTTACTCCATAAAAGATCAACTGTGTTATTTCCTTTTCACCTCTGTATTTATCTCATTTCTCTCAAGTCTCGACTTTGTGTCCTATAAAAATTGATGAAAGAAAAGTATTGCCTACCACGGAAGAAGTCTCTCCTGATTGTGAGAAATTTCTGGGATGTGGGGATTTTAAATAGAAATGAAAGAAAGAGATAGCGTTTTAAGTTTTTAAAATTATAAAACATCCTATATCTTTTGAAATTGGGTCACAATTTTTTAAAAAATTATTAAATTACTCAATATATTCAAAATACGCTGGAACATATCCAAAGTGTGTCTGAAATGTGTTAGACTAAAAAAAAATTTGACACATATTGGATCATGTCCAACACGTGTCTTAGCATGTCTAGGGTGTGCCCACATTTGGCACGTATCAGATACTGATATTAAGTCCCCAAAAGTGTCCATGCTTCCTAGATTAGGAGTATTGCTGTGGGAGGAGCGGTGACATCTTCCTAGTAGCGGTTGGCTTGTCTATTCTGGGGATGGGTAGGCAATCTTTTATAATATGCCCTGGTTTCTTCTAGTAGTTGCCAGATTTCTTTGTACAATTGGCAATAATATGACTGAACTCCTTGCAACTGAAACATTGGACTTTGCACCTACCTCTACCTCACCGTTTCGCTTGAACAACATATGCTATCATGTTGGCATTAAATAGCATCCTATCCTGCCGGAATGTGGCCTTTGTGTGAAGATATTGCTCTTAAGTAATTCTCCACAGCAAATACCCAAGGATGTGTAATGGACTCAAGTCATGAAATTGGAATTCCAAATGACTTCAAATTAAGGATGCAACTTCATTGAAAATTAGTCCCATTTACTTGCTAATAAACCCTCTATACGACTGAGAGAACTTTAGTGCTACTTTTGAAAAAAAAAAAAAAAACAATATATGAGAATTCTGTCCACAAAACCTGAGAACCAAAATAGTAATTTTGAATGGAGGGATTGCCTTAAGAGTAAGTGGTAATCTCATACTCAAGTCAAAAATGACTTGCATTGTCATCTTTATTGTAAACCCTCTTTAAAAAATCACTCCTGACTTTTGGCAGTTCTTATGAGGCTTTACATTAAAAACAATAAGAGGTTCAACAGACCCTGATATCCAAGTCATCACCTGAGTATCTTTGACCATCCATTGGGTCAACTTTTTTAGTATCAATAGTGGTTAGGTCACTTTTATCTATATGATCCCACAATCCTTTTTTAGTGACATAATTGAAATTGAATTTCCCATACAAAGTATTTTTTTACCAGTAATCAAACATGCTAGAATTATTTGCAATCATGGTTAGAAAGAAGTACTGTCAAGTACCCATACACCAACTGCCGATAGATTGCATACCAAAGAAAGTCAAGGGCAGAATGCCTCCAAAAAATGAAAAATTAACGGCAGTCCCTTATCCTTATTATCCAGCAGGTTTCAAACTGAGCCCTATTATTTAGTCAAACAGGGTTCCACACCAAGCTTTATGAGTCAGCCAAATAGATTCCCAAGCAGAACCTATCTTCTCTGCTGTCCAGTGAAGACCAAGCGAGTGCTGATGAAGCAGATGACGAAGGAGAATGGTGAAGACTAAGTGAGTTCAAGCGGCGATGAATGACAAATGATGAACTGAGAACAGAGAATGGCAAATGGCCAATTGCAAGACAAAGAATTCTAAATGTACCAAGCTCGCTAAAAAGATTAAAAAATTATGTGAGACCAAGAATTCTACTCAATCCCACCTGCAAACCATCCCCTTCTTACCAATATTAAGGAAAATCTCTGGTCATGAGATTAATTGTGCCTATAGTATTTTCCATTGAGTTATGTTCAGATTTGAAATTGTTGGCCATATGCACATAGGCCACACTAGTAGAGCTGTTATGCAAGATTACTCAATTAAATTGTCAGCCATGCATTGTTTTTTAACTCAGATAGTGTTCTTTTGATAACCTGCATGTCCTTGTTTCCCAAAATGATTTGAGGTAATTGCTCTCTTTTGCTAGGTTTCTTTGGATGCTGCAAAAGTTATAAATGTAACTCCTCGATATGCTCGGCTAAAAGCAGGAGCTAATGGCTCTGCAAAAGGACAAATAATTGGGTGGGAGAATATTGAGCTTATCAGTGATCGGCCTCTAGAAACCATGTTGAAGGAGTTTAAACAATTAAAAGAAGAGTATCCTGATAGAATCCTAATTGCTTCAATCATGGAGGAATACAACAAAGCTGCATGGGAGGAACTTATTGACCGAGTGGAGCAAACTGGAATAGTATCCCATCTTTTGACTATCGATTAATTCAAATTCTTATTTCTGGATATAATTACTTACGTTCCAAAAGCTAATTTATATGACATTGTTATGAAGGATGCCATCGAGATCAACTTCTCATGTCCTCACGGTATGCCAGAGCGTAAGATGGGTGCTGCTGTGGGACAGGACTGTTTGTTGTTAGAAGAGGTTTGTGGTTGGATAAATGCAAAAGCTACTGTTCCAGTGTGGGCAAAGATGACTCCAAACATTACTGACATCTCTCAGGTAAGTATTTTGCCCCATTTGGTAGAAACATTCTCTATTCATCATAGCAAGGGATTGATAACTGACATAAACGGGCTGATGCAAAAGGATGCCTGCCTGTACTTTATGCCATTAAGGGACAATTGATCTATAATTTCCTATATACCAGGGGTGGTACTACTTTTTCTGCTGCTGGCTTTTGTGCTTGAGTACCTAGGTAATGGTTACACACACACACACACACACACACACACACACACATATATATATATGAATACATCTATAAATATATGCACATATATGTCTATACATTATGCATTATATAAAAAACATTTGTATACATGTGTGTGTGTGTGTGTGTGTGTTGTGTAATTTGTGAATTACAGATATATATACATATATGCTACTTTTTTTCTGCAGCTGGCCGATGTGCTTGAGTATCTAGGTAATAGATATATGAACATACATATGAATACATCTATAAACATGTACACTCTATGTATGCATATATAAACATTTTTATATACATACACACACACACACACACACACATACACATACTTACATACACGTATGTTTACACATATATGTATGTATTGAAATATGTATAATATATGTATGTATATATGTATGTATGCATGTATGTTTCTCTGGAGTGGGTAAAGGAGAAATAGTTCTGTAAATGTTTGCATTCCACATGGATAATTATCAGCATATGTTAAAACTCAAATGGAAACCTTCATCTTGATCTACTTTCTTCACCCATTGTTTGTAGTTTTAGATAACTCTAGCTTTTAAACCAGTGCGTCAAATTAACTCTTCTATTAATTCTTCTATATATTTATGTATGTATGTATGTATGCAGGTTCCCATACAGACAGTTTATTCATTGTACAATTGTAATGTTGTGTATATAGTTTTGTGTTGGCTTACTAGACTTCATATTTGTTGTGGTTCTAAGAAAAGTTGGTATATTTCTTACTAGACTGAGTCATTCAACTGTAGTTCCTTTTCATTACAGGATCTTGTGGTTGTTAATAAATGTGCAACATCGTCGAACTTCTATACTTGTTATAATTTTTACTTTATTTAAACTCAGCATTGAAACTGTATAGTATGTGTTTTATCTTTTACAGTTACATTTGAGTGATTAGTTTAGTTTCATTTGATTTAGTTGTGTTGGAGACTTGGAGTGCTTTGTTCGTTTACTTGAGATATCTTGAATTTCCATCCCCTAATAACTCAATTTTTTGGTCAAGTAGCCAGCTAGGGTGGCACTGAGGTCTGGATGTGAAGGTATATCTGCCATCAACACTATCATGAGTGTCATGGGAATCAACCTCACAACCTTACGCCCAGAGCCTTGTGTTGAGGGGTTAGCATTTTCATGTTATGCAAGAATTACTGTAGGAATTTTGAATTGCTCTGATACTTGTACTTAATGTAATCGTCAGTTACTCTACTCCTGGAGGATATTCTGCAAAGGCTGTTCATCCTATTGCTCTTGGTAAAGTTATGAGCATTGCAAAGATGATGGAATCAGAATTCAGCGAAAAGGATTATTCCCTTTCTGGCATTGGTGGTGTTGAAACTGGTGGTGATGCTGCCGAATTTCTTCTTCTTGGAGCGAATACAGTTCAGGTTAGCTCCCCTTAAGAATATCATTATAGTTTCTAGCATATTCAGGTCCTCTTTTGTTCATGCCTAACTTACAGATTGTGGTTTCCCAACATATTTTCAGTACACACACAACACAATCATGCTGCGACTGCTGACTCATATGAATTTTTTTTTTTATTTGAGAACTCCTATATTATGAGGATTAACCATCCTTGCCATTTGAATAAAAAGAGAAAGCTGAGATTTAAGCACCCAATTTGAGGACTGCTGTGACACAATGTAATTCCTAGTTGGAATTCTATGCTCATTTTACTTCGATACTCACTGCCTCTTCTCTGATCTATCTCTGGCATGTCTCCCCTCTACGGCTGGGAATTGAGGCTCTTATAATGGCAACCCTCCACCCAAATCAACCCTCTGCCCAAACCAACTACCATTGAATGCTGCTCAAATTCTCCAAAATCAGAATCCAGTACTGACAGATGAAAAATGTTTTCATGAGTCAAATGAATTGGTTGTAATATCGGACCAATAACCCATACTAGAATCCACCACAATTTATGTGACGGACCCGATATGGCCAAAGGCCACCTGAACATAATGTCTGTAAATCTAAATACAAATTATTTAGAAGCCATCCATAAAAAAAAATCAATCAAGCAAATACAGGATCTGAATATTGCCACAATAAATTCGTGGCTCCAATGTCATATATCTAGATACAACGTCGGGACAAAGAGATACCACTAGGTACCAAAAACAAACTATAATGGCCTGCGAAAGCATATAAGATCATCGATATACAACGGAAACTAAACTCATCAGAGTATCATCAAAATAATCAAAATTCATCAACATGTTCTTCCTACATATACACAAATCCACAAATCCACAAAATCATTCTCCAAGCCTAGTAATCTTTGACCTTTAATCCTCCTTATCAGGTATCAGCTCGTGCTTATCTGAAGGTAAGAAAACTAGTAAGGAAGTGAGCCAAATGCTTAGCAAGGCACAAATATAAATAAGGACAAATGCAAAATACTTAAAATAAATTGAAGGAACAGAATAGAGTTATAATGCAAATACGTAAGTATAAAAACATGATCGAATATATTTTCAGAACACATTTATCTTTCCACATTTTATATCTGATTCTTTTAACTTATAAAATAAAGGGTGACTTACTAAAAAAGGGTAGGCCAATGAATATGGCTTCAACATTATCAATTTTAGGGAGGATAAAATGCACACTACTTGATGCATATGAGCCTTTTCACATTGCATTGTAGGTAGTTAGCATGATTTGAACTTCAAACTTCCAAGTTGTAATAGATCAATATTATGTTGTCCAACAGTAGCATGTGCACTATGTCATGATCGAATAGTACATAACAAAATTGACCATAAAGGGTCAAGACTTATTTATTTCAAGGCCATTCAAGGCTTTTGTAGTCCCATCTCCACTACTGATTTCTACAATCTTGTTGTGTAGCATCCCCTTGACAATTAACCTTATGGAGACCATAAAAATCCTTGTGACATGCCCTAAGGCTTGTCCATCGCTGGGGTATCTCGCTTTAGTGTATATAGAGTGCCACACTGTAACAATTCCGGTGGTGGTGGAGAGCTAATCCCCTTCCTTTAAAGAGGGCTTTAGGATTTTCTAGCTATTTTAGGAGTCGAATGCAAATGCCCCGACTTTCATGCAGTAATATGGCTTGCAAATATTTAGCTTCTTCTTGCCAGTCTCTATAGCATTCCCACCTAGGAAATGGTTCACACTCTTAAAGTTGATAGACATTTTCGTGTTGACACAGAGATCACAATGACCTCAAACGATGTGGTGTCAAAATCTAATTAAACGAACAACTTAATTTATTAAGTAACAACTCATTAATGTTCAATTAAAAATATGGAATGAAATATCAGTTAATATTTGCCTATTAGCATACAAATTGTTGAAAACTTTTTACTTCCAATATATTTAATATTAATACATATTGTGCAATTTGTCTCCCTACATGACTATAAATCAATACCAATACTGATATTTTCATACATGATAATAGCCTTTTTATTGACTGGTGACCTACCTTTAAACAGCTATATGGATATCCTTGCAAGTGCATAAGGGTACAGTTGAAGTTTTCCAATAGTTAAAGGTTTATTCTCCTTAGAGAATTGTGTTAATTCTACAAAGTAATCAGTCAATTACTAAGTACATGATAGGGTTTTTTTGGTTGCAAGAAAATCATAATCCATTTTACTTATCGATGGATGAAACAAAAAAGCATGATATTACTTCTTAATCACATCACTCTGTCTGTCATCAATTGGCTTCAATTATAATATTCAACCTGGAAGGACATGGATGAATAAAATAAAATAAATGGTCCAAAAATTGCATTACAACTAAAGCAATCAATCAACAAGGGTCCAATACTTCACGCAGCACACTAAGCTCTAATATTTAAAAAATTCCGTTAACCAAAGAATCATATCGATTCTATAACGGAACTCACTGCAACTTGAAGCACAAAACAGAAAATAATTCTGCATCAGCAACTCAGAAAACCAACAACTTAGCAAATTAAACACCTCAGAAAAATTCTGTCGCACTTCATCCGAATTCCACATCACTTCAGGTGACCTGTAGCAGCAATTCAGCTGCTGAGAACAGACTGCTGGAGCTGAATAGTGGCATTTCAGCCAAGTAGCACCACGAATGGTAACACAAAATTCTAGTGCAAATTGCTACTAAATTATCTGCCTAATTGCTTTCCTGATTGTGGTCAAACAGCTTACGTGAAGTGAGAGAATTTTGCATCCTAAATTACTCATAAAACAGCTGCTGCAACTCCCTGCAGCTTTGTTCTTGCTTCAATTACAGGGAACATTAGGTTTTTGGTTGTCTTAAACCTTCATTCTTCCTCTAGCTGGCTGCTTTCTTGCCTTTTTCTTGTGCATAATACCTGCTTTGTTTTTCCTTTTTCTATCACGCAATTCAATTCCTTCCTGTATGTATAAAGCTAGTTGCCCTCCTTTTCTTGTACAAGGCATTGGTTGCTTCCTTTTCTTGGAGTTGCTGGCTTCCTTTTTCCTTATATGTCAGCCAGTTTTTCTTGCTTTTGGAGCACAAGGTAGCCAACCATCTTGGCCTTGTATGAGCCACCTGCACGTCTAGTCCCATTTTTTTTTTCTTATTGCCTCAAAAGTTATTCTTTTTTGGGGTTGGCACCTTTATAAAGCACCATTAAATCCACACTAAAGCAAACAACAGAAAAATACTAAGAAATAACAGTAGATTTGGTGGGGGAATAAATGTAATTTTTATCGTTCATCAACTAAATATCTTGGAAAAGAAGCAAATAATAGAGATAATTTACCGAAACTAGGAAACTTAATATTCTATCATAAGCGCCATTATAAATTGTATAGATAATATTTCTGAAATCCATTTACAACAAATACGAATAGAAACTCCTAAAGCTACACTAGTTTTAAAATGACTGCAATTATAAACATACATTAAGATTGTTGGTTAACTCCCAGTTCTCAAGTTTTTAAAATAATGAATAGTAAAGTTGGGATCTTGTGGATAAAAGAAGTGATCAACTGTCTTTTGAGGTTACAAAGCAACCAATGGTTTAACCTCTCAAAGCTTGGCTGGAGTGGGACCAAAGAAATTATCTAGAATTATCAAATTAATAGTCACCCTACACAAGTCCAAGGTATTCTCCTAAACAATCAGGGTCACGATGTTTGGTTCATCAACATGCCTAATTACAAACTCCTTTATAACTGACATGTCCTCTTCATTAGGATCTGATGCTGTTAGCAAGATCTTGATGGAGAATGCATAATATTTCAAGCAAAGCTGGATGTCAAATCGGTGAAGATGGATAATAATTTGCTGAAGTTGATTTGATTCTCTCACTTGTGTAGCATGAGCTACTATAGATCCGTGGCTCCCATATCCATGGTTGGATGGAATGTCTCTATATTTGTCTGTTTTTTCTTTCTATCACTCTGTTTTGTTGAGACGTATCAACACGTAAGTTTTTGATGTACTATCCCTTGATCCATCAACTGTTCACCAAGTATGGCATTACTCTTTTGCATTATCCAATCTCAATTCCTTAATGTTTGCCTCAAATTGAGTTTGGATAATCCAGTTGAAGTTCTTGAAGATAATGCTTGCCTTTGATTTTTCTTTCAACAAGTATGTCCATTGTCCTCTTACCTGGGTGTGATCATCAAGTGTGATGAACCACTGAGATCCTGGCATGTTGTTGACTCTCAAAGGTCCCCATATGTCTCTGGGGATAATGGTAAATGGATGAGATGGTTTGTGCTCGTAGGTTGAGTAATTGATTCTCACATGTTTGGATCATTGACACACTTCACATTAGAAAGCATCAGGATCGATATCATTGAACATGGCTGGAAATAATGCTTTTTAAATAGCCAAAATTGTGATGACGCAATCTGTTGTGCCATGACATGAAGTTACTTGGCAATATTGGAGTAGGAAGGAAACAGAATTGGTGGCTTGAGCTTAATCTCTTAGAATATTAGAGATGTCAAGGAAATAGAGTCCCGCACATACCTTAGCATTGCCAATTATCCTTTCCGATTCCAATTCCTGGAGTTCGAAAAAATTTGAGGAGAATTTAGCAACACAATTCTAATCTTTCCTGAGCTTGCTATAGATAACGAGTTACATGTCAAACTAGGTACAAGGAGTACAGATCTTAAGGTTAGGTTATCTGTGGTAGTGTTAATCATGTCCCTGACACTTAAGGCAGTGATCAGCAATTCAGTCATTTAATTTGATGTCTAAGAGTCAATTCTCTAAGAGTTATGCTTTATTGTTTTGGTGCTTAAGGCCATGTGGACGTTACCGTTTGGGCAACAGAACCAATTCCTCTGATATTTTCGGTAGAAATTGAAGTGGCAGATTGATGGTTGAACATCCTTTGAAGAAGTTCAGGTCCCTCTTCGCCAAAAAAAAAAAAAAGAGTAATCTTGGATGCTAATTTCTCTTCCCTATTTGTCAAGAACTCATGGCCTTTAGGTGGCTGTTGGGGCATCCAGTTTGTGGGTTTTGCAGTGTGCCTCTTCCCGTATATGCCCTTGGTGTGTCCTGGTTTGTAGTTGTGATGACACCAAGGTCTTTCTTTCTTCTTTTGCTTGCTGCCAGGAAGATGATGGTATTGAGGTTTGTTCACTGCAAGAGCGGAGCTGGCTGTGACCCCATCATAAATCCCTTTTGACTCTCCTTTTGGAAAACATTATAGAAAGTCTCTTGAAGGCTGGGAAGACGTATCATTCCCATTATTTTGCCTTTTACTTTGTCAAGGTTCTTATTCATCCCTAATAAGAACTTGTAGATTTGTTTCTTTTAAACAAGTTTTTTTTTATCTAGCACCATTGGTTGGGCAATCCTAATGACATGTTTCAAACATATGCAATCGTTGCCAATGTGGAGCAAGGAGATTAAAATATTGAGTAACTTGAAGGTTCTCTTGACGCAAATCATCGAGAATACCTTCAACTTCAAATATTTTCAGTGAGTTTTCATTTGCTGAGTATGTTTCTTTTACCACATCCTGGGTTTCTTATGCGGTTTCATAGTGGAGTAAATTTTCCCCAATGTCATTTTTCATGGAATTAATCAATCATGAAATGACCATGTTGTTTTCTGCCTTTCAACTTTGAAGTTGGGATCATTTCTGACCGGTGCAGGAGCAATTCCAGAGATGTAATTATCTTTGCCTTTGCTGCATATGAACGTAATGATAGATTGAGACCATTGGAAAAAGTGTTGCCCGTTTAGTTTTTCCCGTACTGGGAAGATGATAGATGTCAGTTGCTCCATGACTGATTGGTGCTGTAATCCCTGCTTTTGGTGTTAGGCTTTTTGTAACCATTCCAGTGACTGGGTCTTATTTTGGCATCAGAGAGTTTGAGTTTAGGATTAAGTTGAAGCTCTGATACCATGTTAAAAATTTGGGACAAATTTGGAGAAATTAAATCTTCTATTTTTCTCACCAATTACTATGACTAGTCAGCAAATAAATACAGGAACAAGGGGAGCCGAGGCACCAACCAGATCTGCCACCGCTTTCTCAAATCCTCCTTATAATATTGATCCAGAATTAAATGAAAAAAGAAAGGGGATAATAAGGAAAGAATCAATTAAGGAGGTCCTTTCTTATCTCATTATTCAAACAAGGATAATTCTACTGAGGACAACATAAAGCAATCATGGTAAGGAATCAAGATAATATTGGGCTTGATCTTCATTATTTCCGAGATTATTCAACAAGAATTGTAATTGTGTACCATTTGGACAGTGTGAATCTCCTTCTAATGCAATGTCTACACGTGAACCCTTTTGCAATGAGTTTAGCTTTATAGCCCTCAGTGGATCCATCAGCTGGATAATTGATTGTGAACACTCAGTGCACCCCACTAGTCTCTTTCCTGGTGAAAATTCTGCAACTCCTTCCTAGGATTGGTTCTTTGTTAGGCCACTAATTCCTCAGCCATGGCTGTCCTCCACTTCAAATCTGTCAAGGCATCCTTCCAATTCTCTAGAATAGATACAGAATCTATGGAAGACACAAGGACTCTATAGGAAGAGGGTATGTGATCATAAGCAACAAAATTTGAGATTGGCTATTAAATGCAGGACTTGACACCTTCCTAGGAGTTATTACAGAAGATGTGTATCTTGTAGAGAGAAAGCAGAGAGAGGCATTCTAGAAAAAGGTGCCTGTGGGTGTGGTTTGGTTGATACCTAAGTTGGTTCCCAAGAAGATGCTTGTGTAGGGAGGATAATTTGATTAACCTCACCTGCTTTTCCTCTTGGGACATAGACCTTTAATTCTTTATTCTTTTCACGACTTCAGTTTTTTTGGTTAGATTTTCTACTCCATTATATGAGGGTCTTTCCCTTCCGCAATCATCAAGCACCCCCTGGTTTGCAATCTCTCTGCTATTAGAAACACTTAAGAAAACTGGAATAACTGAATAAGTGAGACTTATATATGAATGGCTGCCTGCTTTGTTCCTTTCCTTCACTTTGGTAGCCATCCCAGCTAAGTGAGATTCACTCTGCCTGAACATAGTATCTTAAAGCTTGTCAGTTTCCCCGTACATTTGTGAACATAACAATGTAATACTTAACAATGCATTCTACTACTAGGGTACCTTTCCAAGAGGACAGCTTCCCCACAGAATGTGCCTGGTAAACATCAATTATCGAGCTACCCCTAAGAAATGTAGATTTTTTCTGTTAGGTACCCCATTCTCGGATGGGGTGTCAACGGAATTACATTGATGGATGATTCCGTGCTCAACTAGACAACATTGGGATGGTCCCTTTGTATAGTCTTTGCAATTGTTATCATAAAAACCTGGCACCATTTTATTGAATAATTTTAGATGAGAAATATATTTCCTTCATTGAACATACTAGTACACCCTTATTATTGTACTTGGCAAATCTATAGAAGTTAACAAAACCACTGATGACCATGAAGAGACAGTGTTCTGTTAGGACCCTGCACATCAAAACCATTATAAGAGAGAAGACCAAGAGATTTGGGAGACTAGAAAGAAACCAAAAGGACAAGATGAGAGAAGCCTTACCAAGGAGGGGAATGCACACTCAATAATTTGATTAATCAGTACTTTACTAAAACAAAAGTATTAAGGTGCACTAACAAGGGTACCAAAACCTAATTTCACTGGGAATGGCCTAGTGAATGGGGCTACTGCATTGCGGGCTTTGGGAGTCAGACTTACACACAATTTTTCCCTGCATTGGAGAGAAATAGTGCCCATGGTATGAATCCTTGACCTTTAGGTCACTATGGATCAACTTCATAGTTGCACCAAAATTCATACTCAGCCTAATCTAAAAGGAAAAAGTTGTAATTACTCCTAATATATGGGGAAAAAAAAGATATCTAAATATTACAAAAACCTAAGTTGAAATAAATGAGAATATTTAAATGTTCTAAGAAACTCAATTGATCATATTCCAACAATCATTCTCAATAAAATAACAAAATGGTAAAAAAATATTCCCTTCTTATATCTTCTTTGTGTGAGATCAATCTTCTTCAGTAGTTCTTATGGTCGTACTGTTCTTTGCTTTCCTTGCAATCTTTAAAAATGAGCCTTATTGCCTTCAGTTGGATGCTGTGGCCCGGCTTCAATCAAGGATTGCAATAAAATAGCAATGCACTTCAACCACGCCTGCCCCCTCCCACGAAAATGGACTTTTGATTCTCAAAACTGAAATAAGCAGCATGGCTACAATATCAATTAGATGTAGTAGTTTCAATGAATTCTTGTAAGAAACTGGGGTGGTTGTGTTCAAGTGCCACTTGGTTAGTCCAAAGTTTCCAAGTGTCCTATAAACCATGCATAACATGTAATGATAGTGATTTTCAATCATTATCCCTGATCAAAAATGAAACTTTTCTGTGCAATGTGTAAAATCGGATTAGCCAACTTTATCTAAAATGGGAGTTTACAACACGCATAGAGGAGTTGTGCTGAGCCTTTGATATAAAGTACAGTATCACAACCCACTGCACCGACTCTTTAAAATATTGTGTTGGAAATATAAGCTTATGCACAACAAAAATTGGGTAGATTTTGACCTATATCGTTATAGCCAAAATTAGGTTCTCGGCGATTTGCTTTATGGATTGTTGAAATATAGCTTTGCCTTATCAATCGTGGAATGTTCTTCGAGAAAAACATTCACAATCCACAGCGTAAATACACGAATGGGAGATATAGAGAAATTATTTCTTAAAGAATATTGGTGTGAAGAACATTTGCAAATGGGAGAGTCAACCTTCCAACCTATAATGAAGTAGGCAATAAAATCACTTTATTGCTAAAGGTCCACTTTGGGCACCCTTTCAACTTCAATTATAACATATTGAACCTCTCATTCTATTTGAGTCAACTCAATGAAATACCTGATTTGGTGTGAAGATGAAATTCCAGATCAAGGTGATACTAATGGTACTAAAAGTCTGGTTGGAATAAAGGTCAGGTTTCCAAAATGGAAGTTTTCTCTAGGTTAAAGTATCTTATTGAAGTAAATCAATGATTGAAAAATAGCTATTGATGAATCATCTTGAGCTGAAAGGGATTTACCCTATATCTTGACATTCCTTAACACTAAGTTTGGTTTAAATCATAACAAGGAAAACCGTAGGAAAATTGAACCTTTTAAAATTATGGGGTTAAAACTGGGGGGAGTTGTTAATAGTTCTTTTTCATGGTTTACCATGGAGTAAATAGTGAGGGAATCTAATTTTATCTATTGGTCCCATGAGGATTATTGAAGATTCTATTAGTTTCATGCAGTTATTCTGAGTTTTGAGACAAAAGTAGTGTAGATCTAGTTGACAAAAATATAACTAAAAGCCTCGACAGTTTTGGATAGTTTTTATTTCTATAGCTGTCCTACTTGATAACCAAATGTAACAAAAATTTATAATTTCTCAGATTTCCTCTCTTTTCCATATTTGCGCCTATTACAAGTGGAAAGCAAATACAGTCTAAAACGAGTATTTGCAATTCAATCAACAAATAGTTTCTGAAAAATCCCAATAATTACCTTTTATAAGTAATGCTTAAGCTAAGCATAATTATCAAGAGGTATGGGAAATTCTCATTTTCATGCAGAGTATATTAGATTTGAACATACAATTCATCTAAGAGCTTGAATTGTGGCATGAATTTCTTCCCATTACATCCAACAAATTGTAGGAAAATAAATTATGCATGAAGTATGTAAGTCGCAAATTTGTGGATGCAAAACTTGACCATTCAAGAAAAGCACCATGACTCTGCATGCCTTCTTGGAGGAGCTCTGCTGTCTAACAATATGCAAATTGCTTATAAACTCCAGTATATCATTAGCTTTCATGTGCAATGATGTTTACTTCTTTGCATGCTTTGGACCCTATATTCTCTATTATACATGTGACCAAGCTTGTCTTTTTTGTAATTTGTTTTTTGCCGTACACTTTTCTTGATTTGCTGTTCTCAACCAGTATTTTTTTGTCATATTCAGGTCTGCACTGGTGTTATGATGCATGGATATGGTCTTGTTAAAAAACTTTGCTCTGAGCTAAAGGACTTCATGAAAATGCACAATTTCTCAACTATAGAAGATTTCCGAGGGTATTCGTCTGTGTTTGATTTGAAAAATCAAGATTTTAATCCTACCAAATGAGGCTTATGCATGTTCCTATTCACTACGACAGGGTGTCTCTAAAATACTTTACAACTCACACGGATTTGGTTCGAAGGCAGCAGGAAGCTATCCAGCAAAGAAAAGCTATCAGGAAAGGCTTGCAGTCTGACAAAGACTGGACTGGAGATGGCTTTGTGAAGGAAACTGAAAGCATGATTTCCAATTGATACACTTTGCCGGAGTAAGTCCTTCTCCTATTTGCTTAATGCACTCAAATGAAGACCAAAATCTACAATTTGTGATAAGATTGCCTCATAAATTCACCATGTAGGGATCTCATCACTAACAAAACAAATGAAGGCCTATAGGAAGTAGACTAACTAGTGCGGCATATATGTTTTCCGGGATATATAGCAAAAACTATTCACTAACTTTTTGATCATTCTACAAAATTTATTCTTAATTTTTGTGCAAAAATTTACTCATAACTTTCTTCCATTAGACGAATATGTTCATCATCTAATTTTCTTTAATAAACATACTTGAGATAATAAGCAGAGATCACACTCAAATTATCAAAGGATTCAATACACTTGTTCATCTAATTAATTAATGAACAAGAAATTTAAAGTGTGGCTGATTAAACGGAGTTTCCCACACTGTGACTTTCTGTAAGGATCAAATGTACACAACCTTACATATATATTGCAAAGGCACCATTTTCATGATTTAAGTTTCTTCCATTAGATGATTATGTTCATCATCTAATTTTCTTCAATCAACATACTTGAAATAATAAGCAAAGATTACACTCAAATTATCAAAGGATTCAATACACTTGTTCACCTAATTAATTAATGAACAAGAAATTTAAAGCGTGGCCTAACATATGGAGTTTCCCACACTGACTTTTTGTAAGGATCAAATGTACACAACCTTACATATATATTGCAAAGGCAGCGTTTTCATGATTTAAGCGCATGACTTCTAGATGATAATGAAACAATCTTACCATAAAGGTTCAACCTCTAAACAACTACAAAATAAAGAAAATAAATTTTCAAAAAAGCGCTCTCCTCCATCTTACCTCCTACTGCTGCCCTCACTCCCACATCTTCCTATCCAGCCCCCTTGCCACCCCCACCACTGAAAAAGCATAGACAGGGACACTTGATATGGACATGATATGGGTAGGCTAACACGTTATGGTAATGAAAGTTAAGATATGACATGCTGGCATATATTAATAAGATTCGTAATTTTTTTCTAGATGTGGGAACATAATTGATGAAAGGAAACTATTGTGCACTAAATTAGCAATTAAAGCTTTTTGTGCATGTAAATGTTGAAGTTATAACTTACAACTGCAACAAAACTAAATATGGTTGAAGTTTCATTCATGTATCATTCAACATTTATGTTTCTCATTTCACGGCGGTTCACTTTCTAATTTTCTTTAAGGAAAAGCTCCTCTTGAAAAGATAGAAGAGAACTAAACACTCAACAAGTGCTTCTTTTCATATGCAACAAGAAAGAGAACCAATCATAGCTGTGAAGGTGTTCATAACCACAAATATATAACATCCACATAGGGCATGAAAAGAAAATTTTGATGTGTAATAAAGAAGAAAAGGGAACGAAGAACAGAGGTAGGGCTCTATTACAACATGCAAGAGGAAAACATGCAACATCATAAAGAGTGAATCAAATAGCTAGGGCTCAGAGCCCCAGCCACTACCTCAAGTAGATTTTCCTCCGTCAGTTGCTTCCTGACTGCCAGTTGCTTCTCCCTCTATTACTCCATGTTTTCTGTCTCCATTCAACTATGATGATTAGCAAGGTTACTTCTTATTCTTATGTTCTGAATTTTTTTGTTAATTACTTAGTAGTAAATAGCCACAGAATTTGTTTACTTTTTGTTAAAGACTGGATTTTTCAATTTTGAATATTAGAAAGCAGTCTTTATGTGGTCTTAGCATGTTCATAACGTGGCTGATCGTATCTAAAATTTCAAATTGACCAGAACAAAAATTTCAGCAAATGTTAAAGTGTTTGCACAATGTGTCAATGTCCGACACATACCAGATGCCGATACATCAGCCTATTGCAAGTTTTTGTGCTTCCTTTGCACCATTAAATCCTCCAATCAGCTAAAACCCTGCCGCTGCTCCTGTCCTCAGGCTAACCCACCACCTTCTCCTGCTCCTCCCTCCTCCCCATCGCTGCTTTTAGCACTTCCTCTTCCACCTTGCACTACCACCTTCCCTTGCCCTTCCTCCCTCGATTCCCCTTCCGTGCTAAATCAATTTTTTGAGTTACTTGAGCCAGAATCACTTAAGTATGCAATGAAGCAGTAACATAAGAGAGTAGGGAAACAGAAAAGCCAACCCTCTTGGGCTCTCAGCTAGCCAGATTCACTAAGAATATATTTTGATGTTGTTTCATTTATTGGATAGTCATCTATGTTGTTTCATTCAATGGTTAGCTGGTGTTGTTGTTTAGATGGAAGACTCTTGATTAATTCAGTTGGAAATGTGTTTTATCAAGGAATATGTTGGCATATTAGACTTTAATTTTTGGTGGTTATTAGTTGGCTTCTACCTTATATTTATCCCCTTGCAAGGCTGAAACAGAATTCATATTTGAAAATTTGAGAACTACAAATCTAGTGAATCCTGAAGCTTGCTTTTTTCTTATTTTGTTATGTTGTCAAGTTTGCTCTCTTTAAATTTCTACTTCTATCCGATTCCCTCATCAATAATGTTACTAGATATCCCTAATTTTTTTTTTCTGGTTTCTAGTCTGAAAATTACTTTTCTCAACCAAGATACATCATCGCATAATTAAGGAATTCTTGTCAATTACTGCCTTTTCTGGTGTGCCGATGATTAGCTTGGTTATTATGATAAGTTCCCATCATGTGCTTGGGACAACAGGGGTTCAGTAATTTGGAAATTTGACACTCTCCCTCTCCTCCCTCTTTTTAAACAATAGATGAAAATGTTAATATCAGTATTGGTATAGATTTTATAAGGCGATTTATATCAGTGTTGAATGCATTTTTTTTGAATCGGGATATGAGGTGTATTAGCCCATATATCACAATATATTTCTGATATGGTTATGTATTATAATTGTGTCGCGATATCCTAAATATCAATATCTGAAACTTGATATCGATATATATTTGGGCAAATATTCTATTCCATGATTTGAACAGTTGAAAATATGATCCTGTGGCGACCACACAATGCACAAAGCTCCTGATAATCCACATTGGACAATAGCGTATACATTTCAGCAAGTAATTCAGTTGTCTCATGGTTTCACGTTACTATGAGGCTCAGGATGATTTATTAAAAACCTTTGAAAAGAGCAATCACCCCTGAGTTGATTGACATTGCTTCCTTATTTTCCTCGTCCTTGACCTATATGCAGATTGGAAACGTCTCGCCATGTTCATCTTCTTCAAAGGGAAATGCTTTATCTTCAACCCGACTGCATTTATTGGATTCTCATGTCCTCTGCAGAACTAAAGGTTGGAAACATTTTACCTTCTGTACTGCTGAAGTTGATTAAGGATGCATTTTCAGCTGTTTGTTATATAGGTTATATGTTTAAATGGGGAAGTGTACAGAGCCCGCTGTCTCTTTGCAGGGAAAATCAGTTTGCCCAAACACTACCTTCTTAGAAGCGATGGAATGATCTTATAATTTTTAGTGAAAGACTGGCATGTCTGGTTCAGAAAATTTAAATGAAATTAAAAAAAATAGAAAGTATTTTTTGATGGTTGGTTTACCACGGAATTATAAGAAAAATGTTGTAGAAAATAAAAATATTTCCTCTGTTTATCATACAACCCGTATTTTTATTTTCTTTTTAGCCATAAAAAGAATATATTTTTTTTTCTGTTCATATGTTCTTAATNAGATGATGGAATCAGAATTCAGCGAAAAGGATTATTCCCTTTCTGGCATTGGTGGTGTTGAAACTGGTGGTGATGCTGCCGAATTTCTTCTTCTTGGAGCGAATACAGTTCAGGTTAGCTCCCCTTAAGAATATCATTATAGTTTCTAGCATATTCAGGCCCTCTTTTGTTCATGCCTAACTTACAGATATTGTGGTTTCCCAACATATTTTCAGCACGCACACAACACAATCATGCTGCGACTGCTGACTCATATGAATTTTTTTTATTTATTTGAGAGCTCCTCTATTATGAGGATTAACCATCCTTGCCATTTGAATAAAAAGAGGAAGCTGAGATTTAAGCACCCAATTTGAGGACTGCTGTGACACAATGTAATTCCTTGTTGGAATTCTATGCTCATTTTACTTCCATACTCACTGCCTCTTCTCTGATCTATCTCTGGCATGTCTCCCCTCTACGGCTGGGAATTGAGGCTCTTATAATGGCAACCCTCCACCCAAATCAACCCTCTGCCCAAACCAACTACCATTGAATGCTGCTCAAATTCTTCAAAATCAGAATCCAGTACTGACAGATGAAAAATGTTTTCATGAGTCAAATGAATTGGTTGTAATATCGGACCAATAACCCATACTAGAATCCACCGCAATTTATGTGACGGACCCGGTATGGCCAAAGGCCACCTGAACATAATGTCCGTTAAATCTAAATACAAATTATTTAGAAGCCATCCATAAAAAAAAATCAATCAAGCAAATACAGGATCTAAATGTTGCCACAATAAATTCGTGGCTCCAACGTCATATTTCTAGATACAACGTTGGGACAAAGAGATACCACCAAGTACCAAAAATAAACCATAATGGCCTGCGAAAGCATATAAGATCATTGATATACAACGGAAACTAAACTCATCAGAGTATCATCAAAATAATCAAAATACATCAACATGTTCTTCCTACATATACACAAATCCACAAAATCATTCTCCAAGCCTAGTAATCTTTGACCTCTAATTCTCCTCATCAGGTTTCAGCTCGTGCTTATCTGAAGGTAAGAAAAACAGTAAGGAAGTGAGCCAAATGCTTAGCAAGGCACCAATATAAACAAAGACAAATGCAAAATACTTAAAATAAATTGAAGGAATAGAACAGAGTTATAATGCAAATACATAAGTATAAAAACATGATCGAATATATTTTCGGAACACATTTATCTTTCCACATTTTATATCTGATTCCTTTAACTTATAAAATCTGTAGAAATTCTTTTATATTTAGGGATCAGGGTTAGTAGACCTTACCAACTAATAGAGTAGCCAAACGAGGAACAGAATGTGTATGCTTCCACACATTCTAAGGACTACCCACGCAATTCAACACCCTGTGGTGAGCGGTATACCCTTAACTTGATATACGAGGCCAAAATTCTTATGCCATCAAAACTTCTCCCCGTGGTCCAGGGGCATTCCTTAATCTACCACTATAATATCTTAAGGTATGTTAGGGAATATCACCATCCGAAATACAAATCCTTGGTTGAATTTCTTGATTACTTATTCTTAAGGGAATTTCCATAATTCTTATCACTTAGTTCTCACTCTCTGGAGAACGATTCATAAATCTTAATAAATTGTGGAGTTCCTTTCTTATACTTTTTATAATTCTTTTTATATCATATGCACGTATTTCTTATTACACAGTCTTCACATGACTTTAAATACATGCATAAATTGACATAGAGCTTAGGGAAAATTAGGAAATTCTTACCACTTGAACTTAACAAAACATTATAGTTTTCGGACAACAAATTTCTCCATACAAGGTACCCAACATAATTTCCAGGACATACAAAATGACGTATGCAAAATGCATGTGAATAAATATCAAATAATTATGATAATCACATTCACAAGGCTAGGGATTCCGATTTTCAAAGCCATATTTCACATATACCCAGAATAGCGAGAGAAAACAGTGTACGAGGGGCTAAGGTTTCCAAATTAACACAATACTTCACAAAACTACGAAATCGATGAGAAAGTTAACATATAAGCACGTTAAACATATAAATCTTTCAAAACCTAAGCTTGGACGGGTATTTGAACAAAAATATCCAAAAGGAACGTAAAGAAAAGAGCAACAAGAGAAAGAAAAAATATATGAGTGCACTTATTTCGATCCGATCTACAAGTTTCTCAATTATCTCTATGCCGGAAACAAACTCAGAAGCCTCGAACTCCCCTTCTCTCTCTTCTCCACCGCGTTCTCTCGTTCTCTCTCTCCTCTCTCTCTTTTCTATTGAAAATGGTGGAAAAAAGCTGACTGTGCGGGTTCTATACTCAGATTGGCGCCTTAGGCACTCATCGGGCGAGCTTCGAGTGCTACATTCTGGAAATTGTGTCCCGGGAGCACCTTGGGCAAGCATCGGGTGCACCACTACTCGAATTCACGCACCAACACTGCCTCAGCCGAGCATCGAGCGTCCTTCCTCTTCTTCCTATTTCACTTCCGAAACTTAATTTCCCGTATAAATTAAGCCAAATCTTGGTTATATTAAATTAATCACTCATAATTACTATATTTTGGAAACCGATATCTTGCAATTTACGACTTGTTCTTTCATGTCTAAACAATTTCCTGCCATCATTATGAATCCCCAACTTTTCATTCCCATGATAAAGTCGCTTGGCTTGAAATTTTCTATGGTTCTGACTACTTCAATGCTCCTGTTGTTGCAACAAGACACTTCGAAGAAATAATTGCAAATGCAGCCTGAACATTCAAATTCCATGGTAGTCATTTTATATGCATATTGTCAAGTTATTTTTGTTCACAATGTGCCTGATGTTGCAATAGGAAGATTTTTAGCTAGTGCCTATCATCTTCTGAGAGTAGGCTATGGTGTGGATCTACTAGAACAGGTATGCATCAAAGTATTTGCCTCAAGGACGAACCCTGATTTTCATTTATAGTGAAAATGTAAATGAAAATTATTTCAATTGAGACTGATGGGGTTTGAGTGGAAGGTTGAACCACTAGTGTGGGTAGTTGCTGGCATGGTTGTGCCTCCACCGATGTGCTTCTTCATAGATATAGATCGGAGTGTAAGAAATGGAGGGCTTTTGGGATTGTTGTGGCTGGGGTTTATGCTGCCAGCATGAGTAGGAGGGAGCGAGATGGACATCTGTAATTTCAGATGGAAGCATGAATGACATAGAATGGGCAGAGGGAGTTACGTTCAGTCACGAAAATCCCTTTAATCTCAGCCCTCCACTTTTTTTCCCCCTAAATGGTGGGGATTGGGAGTTCTCAATACTTACATAAGAAGAGTTCTCATGTGAGTCACCACATATTTTTAAATATACGTATGTTCTCATGAAGAGATTTGCTTTAGTTTTGTCTTAATTTTAGTGTAGTATGTCTGCTTACTTCATTCCCTAGTTCTCTTCTAGCAATTCCAGTGAGTGTTGCCATTATCTTTAAGGCTATTGTACTTGCTGGTTTTTTTAAAAGAAAGCAATATGTGCTATAGCACATATAAACTGCACCATAGCCTAATTTTGGTTGTATACTTAAAAGATGAAGTAGTTCATCGTCCTTATCCTAATTGCTTTGTAATTTAATATGCCTACAGGCTTATTATTTCTTATGTCATCTGCTGTTGGTTATTGTATGTTCCCAAACAATAGGGTTGATGAGGATGGAGATAGTAGCAAAATATGCTTTACTTTTGGCGGCTAACATATGGGTAAATTGGAAAGGGAGATGGTGGATTCCGTGGACACAGGTGGTTCAAATGTGGTTGTTTTCTGGGCTGTAGCTTTAGAATGAAGTAGAGAGTAGGAGACTGATGACGAAAGTGAAAGCAGTACAAAAAAGTTTTAAAAAAAATGAAAATAACCTCTGCTACAATTAGAAGTTTCTCTCTAAAGGACTTCATATAGAGAAACAACTATCAGCAAAAATAAGAAGAAGAACAAAGCTCTATGTATATGTGTGTGAGGTATTGTTTGCACCGAACATTCTTTCTTGAGTTATTATTAACAAGAGTAACAGAATGGATTTTTGACCATTTTTTTTGCTGAGGAGTACCTTATCCAGGGGGCCATCAGATTCATTATCCGTCCTCAAATCCATCTTTCTAGTTGCCACTTTCCCCTATAACTATAACTCAATTAAATCACTTTTTCCTCTATAACTATAAATCACTTTTGCTTAGGAGTGTATAGCCTCTGCTCTAAGTGTACTCACCATCTCAATCATTTATTGCCCATCTTTTCATATTTTTTGTGCTAGATTAGTGTGATGTAGTCAGTTCTCAATTCCATGTAAACCGCACTATTAAACATGCCCTGTCTTAACTGTTTGTTCATTCATTATCATATTTCTAGCTGGCGGAGTTTGTATTCTGCTTCAAGTGCTGTGCTTACCAGTACATCATTATCACATGCTATTAGGTATAAATATAATTTCTTGTTTGATAAAAAATTGCTGGCTTTGGTCCTCACCCTCAGATATACATTACTACCTTGCACCCCTTATTCTCCCAAAAAGTGGCTGTCTCATTGATAAATCTTATGTATAATCTCTGCTGTAGATTACATCCATTTTTAGTTGCCAATGAGCCCTCTGTACTTAGAGTTTGGAAAGTAATCTAGTTTCTTTCCTTCATCTCCTTTCAAAGTGTAGCTTCTCTCAAACTCGACATTTGAGAATCTAGTCGCTTCTATTCCAGCATATATGAATTAACCCAAGCACACCTTGAGCAACTCAGGGATTGTATGTAGTTGAAGATGACGTTTGGATTGTGTATCTGCAATTACCTTGGCAGGTATATAAAATGGCTCAGAACGGTTTCCTTCGGCCTTCTTGGTTACTTAAAATTGCACTGCACTGTTGATCCTCATCCATCTACTCAGCCATCTCGACCTAATCAAATGAGTACCTCTAGATGCCTTCAGCTATTTAAATGTAACATTAACTTGCTTGAACATCTTTCTTCTCCTAATTTTTTTCTAATTTAGTCTTCTTTAACTCTCGTACCCATTTCTAGGAATTTGAGCGAGCAAATGACAGGAAGACAAAAAGATGAGGCACTAGGAAAGCTTTTGCTTAAATTTACATGTCAGGCATCAGTTACCTTAAGGGATTCACTTGTCAGATGATAGCAGAACAACTATTTTGTTATGGTCTGTTGATCCTCATCCATCTACGCACCATCTTATTTACTAAAAGAAGTTCCTCTTTATGTCTTCAGCTATTGAATTGTACTCATCAACTTGTTTGAATATCATTCTCCTGTTTTATTTCTAATTTAGTTTTCTTTAAATTCTACCCATTGCTTAGAATTTGATCAAACAACCAATAGGAAGACAAAAAGATGCAGACACTAGGGATGCTTTGGCTTAAATCCACACGACACTCATAAAGTACTTGAGTATTGGATGCTTTTGTCCGATGATACCTGAATCACTGTTATATTATTGTCTGCCAGTGCAAAGAATGCCTAGAAAGAAAATGTGGGGAAGAATTAATCAATGTTCCTTAAAACATGATTCTGGGAACTGAAAAGATACAGTCAATTTATTCTATGCCACTAGTATTGCATCCAATGTAAATTTTGAGCTGATGGACAATAGGAAACAGTGGTGTTTTTAAGTGAAACTGCTGAGGATGTCCTAGATGTTAAGGTCCCATCAAAAGATAATTCAATACAAATGACCTGATTTCAAAGTCAATTGAAGCCCAGAATTATTGTGGGAGCAGCCACTAAACAATTGCAATTACAGTGTCTGGTTTAAAGTGCACTTCCAATAATGGTATGAATGAGCAGACCTCCTTGAATTTGATGTCACAAATTGCTCAGTGAAGCTCAATTGGTTAATCAGTGGAACTACAACTGGAATCAGAAGGTATTGAGCTGAATGGTTTTAGAAAGTTATGCACTCCTTAAACATTATTCTTAACAACCTTCCACGATTAATATCTATCACTAATTAACTACTATAATAGCAGAGAGACCCTGTTGAGCATAATTACGCTTATAAAAGGACTGTTGTGAAGAATTCAACATTATTGCGTTTTGCATGTTCAATTTACAGAAGAAAGATTAAAAAGAAACATGCGCCTTTATTTGATGACTGCAGATTTCAAGTTAAATTCTCAAAAGGTAGATTATATGATTAAACTCAATGTCGGGTAACAAAGCTTCCTGTACTTCTAGTATAAGCCAACCATCCCCCTCCATGTAGGAGTATTTCTGGCTAGATCTACTTAGTGTGACAGTAAATGGAGCTTTTGAACCAGGAAAACATTGTCCCACATCAACAATCAGGTGGCAGTGAAATAAATGAACTGTAAGTCATGAGCAACTCACTGTTATATTGACAGGAAACCTCTTAACTGTGGACCCTATGTCCCAAGACGAACATGGAGCTACAAACAATCAGTGTGGAATAAACTACCAGCTCTGCATCTTTAACTCTGTGAGCTTGAGTGCAGAGTAAATTAGCTACTTTAGTGGAAGATCCATATATGCGGATAAAATGGCTTCCCTTGTGGAGGTTATAATTGGTTTGATTTGCTAGAACAAGTTTAGTTGATAGATGGGTAGGTTATGGTTTAGAGAATATCAATGGAAGCCTGCATTTA